>CM064525.1:23317838-23553973 GCA_032716605.1 Paralithodes platypus
GTACATGATAACAAAAAAAAATTTAAATAAATCGAAATATGAAAGTGTAAATGAGTACGGAATACAATTATTTCCCATGCAATTGTCTTCACACCGTCTTATCTCTAAATTGTGAGGTGATGACCATATATTTGTTTTGCTCAAATAATAGTATATTTTCTCCTCTTTCCAAATCTGAAAACAGAAATTGTTTATCTTCAATAGTTCTCAAGCAGTGACCGAAAACAAAAAAACTATGATTTTGATTTATATGGTTTATAACATTTACGAAGTTATTTGAAATGAAGAGCCAAAATGCGAATATTTACGCTTCACCCGTCTCTGTTCCGCCGAGGATAGCCGGGTTCCGAGCTGTTCCCCACCTCGTCGTTGCGTTTTTTGCTCGGTGATACGTCTATAATTGTATATATCACCGGAATCGGAAAATTGTGCTCTTTCTAATGGTGAAAAACCAAAATAATTTACCCTAATTGGTTTGTGAGCTATCCGCAATTGTTTCCATGCATTGTTATTGTTATGTAAATATATGAGAATATTTATACAGTGGTATATCTTTGCCCCAATATACAACACTTTTATATAATTTTCCTTGCCAATTAGTGTATAATGTTCATAGAACACATGTCAGTCATGAAGGTTGTCAATTTTACTTACCTGGTAGGGCCACAACCCTTTCCAACGAGAAGGGAAATGGCTCCTGGGTTGACACTGAAAAAACAAAACAAGAAAGCCAGGTTATCTTCAGGTAATAAATTCAGAAATAATTCTATTGTACACGTAAATAAAATAAAGTAATGCATATATATATATATATATATATATATATATATATATATATATATATATATATATATATATATATATATATATATATACAAGGTGTCCAAATTTTTTTTGTAAAAACAATGTATGAATGTGTGTATTTATATATAGCATATCAATATATATATATATACCGGTATATATATATATATATACATACAGGTGTCAAACCAGAGAGAAATATGTGCAAATTTCCAAGCCACCCAAAGAGGTACTGCACTTGACTCGTTATTTTTTTAGAGTGGTTTCCCCAGGAGGCCTATATCCACTGTAGTGCAAGAAATTGGCAAGAAATTGGCAAGAAATTGACTTGTGCTTTTTTTTTTTTTTTTTTTTTTATGATGATGGGTGAATGAAGGTGGGCCCCGAACCTCTGAAGTGATGATTGAATGAATGAATGAATGCATGAATTATTGAATGAATGAATGAAAGGGTGATGAAGGTGAATGAAAGGGTGATGAAGGTGAATGGAAGAATGCATAAAGACTGAATGAATGAATGAGTGATAGTGATTGGAAAGGAATAATGACGGTGAATAGGAGAATGCATAAATGAATGAATGAATCGTGCAAAGATCCTGGCTATAGGACATCTGCATCGAGTTGATGGAACTTATTGAAGCAACCAGTGACATCGATGTAGAGGCAAACGAGGCAAGACTTGCATCGAAAGCTCGTGTCCTTGCAAATTTGGTCATTTGTGTAACACAGATGGCACCGCCTTCGCTTGTTGTCAGGGATCTTCTCGAGAACGTGTTCCAAGTTCCTGTTGTACCGGTCATGGTCCAGTACAACAGGACGTGGCTTGGAACCCTTTCCTCGAAGAGGACCTGTCCGACGGCCTCTTGGTGCCTGAGCCCTAGCTTTGACGTCCATTACTAGTGGACACCGGTTGGCATCCATGACAGGTGCTTCCCGAGCGCCACCAGCAGCAGCAGCTGCACCCGATACTACTGGTGCTGGCGGGTCAAGTGGTAGGACATCCACTTGCTCCTCAGCATCAGCAGCATCGTCCGATACAGGTGCCGCCTGGGGTGCATTCTCAGCGAGTGCTCCCCCAACGGCAACAGCAGCAGCAGCAGCATCTGGACCTGGTGAGGGGGGGGGGGGGTCATGAAGGAGTGCTCTCCCATCGCCTTCACCAGCAGCAGGAGCACCAGGAGGAGTGCTAGGATCATCAGCAGGAGCGGCTGGGGAGTCTGGATTGTCGTCCGGTGGGGGCCACCCAGCTGAGCTTCCGGAGGATTGCCGACGCCGCCTGCCTCACCTGAGACGGGCGCATGGCTCATACTGACCTTCCGGCAAATCCTCTGCACGCCGGATGCGTCTCCCCGACAAAGGCCACTCTGCAGGGTTGAAGTACAACAAGGAACGGACTACGCTTTCCTGGAACGCCAGCATAGTCATCTTCCTGCCGGGGATGCACTTCTTGAAGAGTACGAAAGGCATTGAAGAGGGCCATTTGGATGAAGTAGAATACGGATCTTCTTCGTCCATTTGACCGTCCTTCGCTGGATGGGGTAGTATGGATCATCTGATCGAAATGATCCACCCCACCATTGTGGCGGTTGTAGTCGTCAACACAAACGGGTTTCATGATGTTCTTGCGACTCCGCTGCCACCTGCCGGTACCTTCTTCTTGACAAAGGACTGCTTTGGTATGGTTGCTCTGGTCGTGGAAGGTGGACACCATGGTGACAATCCGTTTGTCTTTCCAAACCATCACTAGGGTTGTGCCGTTGTTCATCGCCTCTATTGCATCGTCTTCCAGTGTCGCTGCATGAGCAATGTCGCGCAACCGCTTCGGAGCCCCTCGTGCAAGCCTCAGGGTGCCACACACATAGATCTGGTGGTGTGTGAGCATGTGGTGGCACAGGTCAACTGAGTTGTAAAAGTTGTCCATGAACAACTTGTAACCCATGCCTTGCAGGGACTCCGTTAAACCCTCAATCGTTTTCCGGAGAGTTTGACCAATACCAGTGTAGACTTGAAAGTCATACACGAAACCAGTCGTGGACTCTGCCAGGATGTACAGCTTGATGGCGTACTTTGTCGGCTTCATCGGGTTGTAGCACTTGAATGAAAGGCGACCTTTTCACCCAAGGCAGCCTTCGTCGATGGACACCTTCCTCTCCGGGACGTAGGCAAGCTTGAAGCCAGCAAGCAGGTAGCGCATCACCATGCGGATCTTCACTAGCCTGTCTTTGGTCTGCTTGATGACTGCCTTGCTGTTGAATGTGTGGAAATTGCTCAGCAAGGCTTGGAACTTGGAGACCTGCATGGTCTTGCGAAACGATGGGTAATTATGGACTCCATCATTTAACCAGTAGTGACGCACAGTGGGGAGTTTGTTCACACCCATGAGGAAGTACAGGCCAAGGAATTTGGCCATGTCCTCCTCACTGAATGTTGTCCAGAGGAGAACCAACGAATAAGGCATATGCGTTGGTCTCACTCAACAGGAACCTGAGCAGTTCTCTTGTAAAGAAGAGCTGCAAGAACTGCAGTGGTGTCACTGGTGCTGGAACCCGCAAGCCAGGGGTTCCAGTGAAAGGATCAACGTTGGGTGTGAATGGGTCACTCAGGATCCACTCGTGATCCTCAGCATACACTGTGGGGGGGACGTGGAGGTTGCACGTGCTGGGAGAGCACCACGTCGTCCGCCTGGATGACGTATTTGACCTCTACGGCCACGGGGCCTACCACCTCGGCCCTTCATGGGCCCAGATTTTCGGCGGGGAGGGGGGGGGGGTGGGGGGTCGTCTTCTGCGGAGTAGGAAGGGGGCGTGGGTGATGGTGGTGGTGATGTGATGAGGGTGATGGAGGTGCTGTGGTGGAGTCAGGCCGTGGGGGTGATGGTGGATGTGATGAGGGTGATGGAGAAGGTGCTGTGGGTGGATGAAGTGGGGCAGGAGGAAGCCTTTGTGGAAGCTGCTCATCGATTGCTGCAGCAATCTCGTCATGCATGATTTGGCGATGTTCAGGCGGAACAAACGCCATGCAGCGCGCCTCGCTGCCCCCGCTGTTACCCAAGGAGATCAGCGAGGGGGAGGCTACGTTAGCAGACAGGACATGTGATGGCGGGGTGTTTAGACTACCGACCGGCAGGAGTGAAGCCAGGATGCGGGGGCTGTCTGAGATGTTGCTGGCCGGTGATTCTACATGAGGTAACAAGGGACCGCCATGCAGGGTGCGTCGTGAAGCAGGAGAAGAAAAATAATAGAATAATGTGTGGATGTCCTGGAATGGTAGTGGTGTGAAGCATTGAGTGGATGTTGATGGTTGTGGTGTGAAGACATGAGTGGATGTTGATGGTTGTGGTGTGAAGACATGAGTGGATGTTGATGGTAGGATGGGTGCTGGTAGGAGGGGTGTGGGTAGGACAGGTTGGGATGGATGAGGTGGGGCGATGTGTAGTGATGTACGGGGTAGGGGGATGGGGGGGGTTGTGGCGGGGGTAGGGCGATGGGTGTTGATGAGCGGCGAGGAGGTAGGGTGACGGGTGTTGATGAGCGTGGCGAGGTAGGGCGACGGGTGTTGATGAGCGGCGAGGTAGGGCGGGCGTTGATGAGCGGCGAGAGGTAGGGCGACGGTGGAGTTTGTGGAGGTAGAGTGTGTGGAGGTGGAAGTGGAGTTGGAGGTGGTTAAGGGTCCCGCTCGATGAGAATCCTCCTCCTCTTCCCCCTGGGCGGTGGAGAATGGCTAAACTCCTCATCCGTCTCATCCGTCCACTCCTCTTCATCGCTCTCCACCATGTCGTCCTCGCTTTCACTCTCGCTACTTGACATGTCCATGATTGAGGCAAGGACGGAGGACAGCTGGTCCTCCGGGATGGGGCGTTTCTTACTCATGCTGCCGACTAGATGTGTAACTGATCTGTTGGGAGGGGGGGGGGGGGTATATATATATATATATATATAATATATATATAAATCAATCTACAATTAGAAAAACAAAAAAAAAATCCCCCCCACAAAAAAAAGGAAAAAAAAAATATAAAAAAAAAGGGGGAGGGGGGGGAGGGAGGGGCGGAGTATAATAATATATAATAATAGATACTAGCCTAGTAATATTATATGGGGGCAGGGGAAGAGGGGGGGGGGAGGGAGGGAGGGTGGGGGGAGGAGTATAATAATAATATATAATAAAATAGATACTAGCCATAGTAATATTTATATGGGGGGAGGGGAAGAGGGGGAGGGGGAGGGGGAAGGGGAGGAATATAATAATATATAATAAAGAGACACTAGCCTAGTAATATTTATATGGGTGGCAGGGGGAAGAGGGGGAGGGAGGGAGAGGGGGAGGAGGGAGGGGAGGAGTATAATAATAATATATAATAAATAGATACTAGCCTAGTAATATTTATATGAGGGGCGGGGGAAGAGGGAGGAGGGGTTAGGGGGAGGAGGGAGGGGGAGGATAGTATAATAAATATATAATAAATAGCTACTAGCTAGTAATATTATATGAGGGGCAGGGGGAAGGGTTAGGGAGGGGGAGGAGGGGGGGGGAGGAGTATAATAATAATATATAATAAATAGATACTAGCCTAGTAATATATATGAGGGGTAGGGGGAAGAGAGGGAGGGGGAGGGGGAATAGTATAGGGGGAGGGGGAGGGGGGGGAGGGGGAGGGGGGGGGGGGGAGGAGTATATAAAAATATATAATAAATAGATACTAGCCTAATAATATATATAGTATATGGGGGGCAGGGGGAAGAGGGGGACGGGGTATATGGGGGAGGGAGGGGGCATAACATACATAAATACATAAATACGAATTATATTATATATATATATATATGGGGGGAGGGGGAGGAGGGAGGGGGGACTAGAATAATAATAATATATAATAAATAGATACTAGCCTAATAATAATATATATTGTATATGGGGGGCAGGGGAAGAGGGGGAGGGGGGGTATAATGGGGGAGGGGCATAATAATAAAAATACAAAACATAGTATATACAAGAGATCAAGTGACTGTCTGGGGAAGGGTCACTCAGGTCCAGGTATGCTATTGGGAGGTGTGAAGCCAAGGGAGTGGTATTCGAAGGTGTGAAAACCACCACAACTACCATCACCACCACCACCACCACAACTAACACCACACCACAACTAACACACAAACAACACAACTAACACCAGCGTGTTGGTAGAAATTTGGAGGCATATATATATATATATATATATATATATATATATATATATATATATATATATATATATATATATATGTATAAATATATACATGTAAGCATATATCTAAGAATAGGGGGAAGGCGGGGGGAAGTGGGGTATAGGAAAAAAAAAAAATATATATAATATATATATTATATATATATATATATATATATTATATATATATATATATATATAATATATATATAATATATATATTATATATATATATATATTATATATATATTATATATATATATAATATATATATTGTATAATTATATATAATAGAGTTTGGGGTGGGGGACATTATAATAATAATGTTGGGTATAATAATAATAATAATAATAATAATAATAATAATAATAATAAATTATAATAATATAATAAAGCAAAAATATAAATGAAATACAAATATAAAGACTCGATTATGGGTGATCCCATACACAGGAATAACAGGTATAATAATACATCATAATAATAAAAATAATAAAATAGGCCTAAACACAAAAATAATAAAAATAATAAAATGGTGGTGGTGGTGGTGGTGGTTTTGACACCAATAGGGTTGGGTTCATTTTCTGACCTGACCCACGGTCAGAAAAGTGACCTGACCCTATTGGTGTCAACACCACCACCACAATCACCACCACCACCACCGCTCCACCACGACCTCCACCTCCACCACCACGACCACTACCACCTCCACCTCCACCACCACCACCACCTCCACAATCACCACCACCACCACCGCTCCACCACCACGACCATCACCACCACCACCACCACCACGACCACGACCACCTCCACCTCCACCTACTCGTGGCCATCACCACCACCACCACCACCACCACCTCCACCTACTCGTGGCGACATAAAAATGTTGACTGTACTTACTCACACTGCTGAGATTCCCTCGTGGCCACCAAGCCGTATATGTAGAGTGCTTTTGCCAATAAAAAACTTACCTCCCAAGCAGTCTTTCCACCACTAAATTATCGAGCAAAAATGCACAGGGCTGAGGGAGCATGGCGACATATGCTCGACCAGTAATGATTTTTTGTTCACTAAGAAACACTAATACAAGTAAGATACACTACTTGAACTGATAAATAGCAATATAATTGACTCGATATTATATGAAAGTGATCCACAAACAAGCGAAACGTATAGGCAAAAACCATGGCCCCTTGTGGGCTCCACCACCTTGGTCACGTAGCCTACACCAGAGAATGCTCGACCAGTAATGAAAGTTTTTTCACTAAGAAACACTAATACAAGTAAGATACACTACTTGAACTGATAAATAGCAATATAATTGACTTGATATTATATGAAAGTGATCCACAAACAAGCGAAACATATAGGCAAAAACCATGGCCCCTCGTGGAGCCCACCTTGGTCACGTACACCAGACTAGCATAACACATCACTAACATGGTTATTATACCCTAAACAAGACTAACACAATAATCCATCGATAACCCAACGATATAGCACTTCGTTTGGGTTATATTAGGGCGGTAATACCAGCCAGGCTGGGCAAAATGGAGGCCCCTTGGTTTAAAGGGCCGCACACACCCACCTAGTAGGCTGGCTGCTGGGAAGAGACTGACTGTTTCTACCCCCACGGGGCCCTCACAGGGACGCCAGGGGGTTGCTAGATGTTTCCACATGTACATCTAACTTATGGGACTTACCAGCCAAAAGACCGGCTCAATGGCGTCATAAACATATTTTCTGGCAATATAATAAGTCCATATGACGCGGTAGCGTCATATGAGTTTTTGGCTCACTCTGCCATATGCGTCATATGCGCCATATGCCACCGCGTCATATGAGTCTGAACGAGTTAACCCTCTCACGACCATAGGACGCAGAGTTGCCAGATTAGCAATAAGAAAAAGATTACTCTCACTGTTATAATTACCTCTCCAAAATTAGTTTTCTGCCCACAGCTAACTCAAAGACAACTGCAGAGGTTGAAGTAAACAAACTAAAGGTTTATAGATACCCCTGACGGTAACAAAGGATTTAAAGTATCCCTAATAGGCTCAAAAATCGCGTCCGGATGTGAGAGGGTTAATATGGAGGGTGCGCCTGGAAGTGTGGTGGACGGGCTTGTGGCTTTAGCTCCGCTGCATGTCTGCCTGCCAAGATCGGAGCCTCTCCGGCTGGTCGGGGGCCGGGGGAGTATTGGAGCGACCTTGGTGACCCTGGTCTCTGGGTATTCTCCTGGGTGACCTAGATGTGTGTGAATTTAGTGTTTTGTCTGTGTTAGTTCGTTTTTTTGTGTCTTGTGTTTTGTGTTTTCCCTGTTCTTGCTCTGTCTTGAGTCGGCCACCCCCAAGAAAATAAAAACAAAAAAATATAAACATACAGTAGAGTAAAATATAAAATAAAACAAAAAAATAGGAAAAGTGGGGATTGGGCCTGAGCATATAGATAGATAGATAGACAGAATATTGAGATGTGAAGGGTTGAGTTGTGTATTGATGAAGAATAGTTGATAATCTTTTGGAAGATTGTGATGGAGAGATAGAGGGAGAAACTGGGTCTTGGAGGCGTTGAAAGTGACAAGATTTTCTCTGCCCCAATCATAAATAATTGAAAAATCAGAAGATAGGCATTCTATGGCCTCACCATGTTTGTTTTGGAGTGCTTGCATGCGGGGTTGATGTGAACAACTAGCTGAAGATTGTAAGGTAGAGTCGTCAGCATCTGAGTGGATAAGACTAGAAGTAAAGTTGAGTAGATCATTAATAAATATTAGGAAGATAATTGGAGACAAGACAGAACCCTGAGGAACACCAGAGTTGATAGGTTGAGGAAGTGAGCGATGGTTGCTCACAACCGCAGCTATGGAGTGGTCTGAAAGGAAATTGGAGACAAAGGCACATATAGAGGGATAGAAACCGAAGGAGGGTAGTTTCAATATGTCTAGTACAATAGCAAAAGTATCACCAAATTCCCGCAAAGAGGATGACCAAGAGTTAGTAAGATAAGCAAGAAGGTCACCAGTAGAGCGGCTTTAACCTTTAAAGCTGTATGTAGTGAGCACCCTACTGCCAGGCGACAATATTAGGCTTCATTCCCGCCTAAGATCGTTATTTTACGATAAATATCGATATTACTTATTCATATGCGCATATTTTACGTTTAATATGAATATATTAACATGTAACAGCAATAAAACAAGTGGGAATAGCATTTGGGGGGTGTAAATCGCGAATTATTGTCGAGCGTCCAGTCATGAAATGTGAGGCGGACGTGACGTATACCCTCCCTCTCCGAAGCCTAGAAGCAGAATGAGTCTCTCTCTCTCTCTTTCCTGACGCACGAGACACATGCAAGACCACACCTTGGGACCGGTTTGGAGATATTGGCAAGGGAATAGGAGGACAAATAGGTGGTAATTGAAGCGGGGAGGGGGGGGGGGTGGAAGAAGGGGGTTTTGACACATGTGGAGGAGTGATAGAAGGTATGGAGTGGAATTATCTAATTTAATAACACATTCCTTTGTTTGAGTGATGGGGCCTTTTAAAAGTTTTTTTTAGGCCTTGGATCTTAAGAAGTTCGTCACCTTTGCCCACCAAAACCTCTTAAGAGTGTTCTCGCCGTTCCCGGGTTTATGAAACTGTACTGGCGATGTGAAAGTAGAAATGGGAAGATAAATGTTTAAACATTTGATTTAAGAATAGTTTAAAAAATGTAGAGATGCAAGAAATGAGAGTAATTGGACAATAGTTGGAGGGATGGGAGCGGTCACCCTTGTTTGGGACAGGTTGAATAAGAGCAAACTTCCAGCAAAAAATATAGAGACGAAAGAGTTTGCCTAGGCAGGGAGTTAGCACGGAAGAACAGTTTTGAAGTACAACAGGAGGAACACCATCAGGTCCATACACCTTCTTAGTATTATGCCCAGAGAGGGTAGAAAGTACATCCTTAGAAGAGATTCTCATCTTAGGCATAAGTAAGCGAGAGGAAGGAGTAGCGCCGGAATCATCCAAGGTGGATTTTTTAGCGAAAGTTTGAGGGAAGAGTTCAGCTTTGTCAGAGGAAGAGGTGACAGTGTTACCATCAGAGTTGAAAAGAGGAGGGAAAGATGAGGAAGTGAAATTATTGCAGATGTTTTTGGCTAGATGCCAAAAAGCTTGTGAAGAGCTAATGTTGGAAAGTTCACAGCGTTTGTTATTGATGAAAGAGTTTTTGGCGAGTCGAAGGACAGATTTGGCTTGATTCCGGGAAGAGATATATAAAGTGCGGGACTAAACTAATGGGTCGAACATCTTAAAATCTGAAAACTAATGCAGTCTTCTCAACTAAAGCTGGTACCAAACAAGCGTTTTTTCCCACAAAATGGATCCTTGCGGACAGCAGCAGAACAAGCTTGAGTAAACCAAGATTTTTGTGAGTTAGTTTGAGAGGAAGAAAATGGGTTGTATGCTTCCATGCCCAAAAGGATTACCGCAGTAATGAATTCGGCACTCTCTGAGGGTCCCAGACCACGGAAGCAGAAATCATTCCATGGGAAATCAAAGAAATACTGCCTTAGAGCCTCCCAGTCGGCAGCGCCAAAATGCCACAAGCGCCGCCGACTGAGGGGGTCAGAAGGCCGTAATATATATATATATATTTATATATGTATACAGTATATATATATATATTCTGACATACGGAGCCCTGTATGTTAATTTAAGAGTTAGAATTAGAGTTCAAGGAGCCAAACTACCCAAGTGGTGAAGCAGACTAGCGAGCGAACGAGCGAGTGGGCAAACCATCTCGCCCCATACCAGCTCGCCCCATACCTCGATGACCGATGCTATGACGTATGATCGACGCCAGGAGCTGTGAGTGGACGACACACCTGTTATGTGATTCGAGGAGCTATGATTGGAGCGCGCACCACCCGCCGCCTCCTGATTCGTTCCTACACCATCATTGTTTGGTATATAAGACCCGAGTTGTGGGCATTCAAATCAGTCTCATTTTGAGTTGGGGAAGGTGAACTTGCAGCTGGAGGAAGACGGGGTGAAGTATTATAATGGGATTGTGACTGTCAGTCAGATTATATAAATGTGTGTTAAGTGTGTTCGGTGTAAACACTTATGTTATGTTGGTTAGTGAGATATGTGATTGGGAATTAACGTGAACGCTACTATTATGTGTTTAACTATTTGATTGCGAATTAACGTTAACGCTACTATTATGTACGTAACTATTTGATTGGGAATTAACGTTAACGCTATTATTATGTACTTAACTATTTTAGTTGACTAACTTGTGGACTAAAGCAACTCTTTAAGTAATTGGGTTATGATGAAAGTAATACTATTGTTTTATATTAATACTTACGAGTTCTTTCATTTTCTTTGAATTAAGCTTACATTGCTTAATGGTGCTTAGTACGGTGATGCTATTGTCTCGTATTAGTAATATCGCCTTAGACTAACATGGCTGTGTTAATATTACTTCTAGTGATTTCCTAAGCTGAAGAAAATTCTTTTGCTTCAAAATATTATATTTTGCTTTTCATATTATTTGAGTGAGACCTGAATCGAATCTATGAAACGATCCTGTAACTTTATTTACTCATAATCAAACTTCAATGTTACGTGGTTAAGAAATAAATTTAACTAATTATTAAATATATATCTAACTTTTTATGTGACTTTGATATTACTCCTGATGATGATAATAATATAATACTATTAACGTAAGACAAGAACCAAGAATAATTACATTAAATATAAATAAAAGGACATAGAAGAAAACTATCTATTCATTTCAAAAAGGGTAAGAGACAGAAATATTCTTACTTTAATATTTATCTTTCAAGACTTTTTATAAAATTAATAGTCCTTCTTTAGCTATAACTTATTCGGTTCATAACCATAGCCTACTAAGCTTCGGTTAAATAATAATTCTTTATAAATACTACATGACTTTAATTAGTTTCAGTATTTTTATAATTAAAGAGCTTCAGTCCATAAAGGATACCAAGTCCTAAGATCCAAAAGGAAAGGAAGCAACAACAAGAAATTATTTTATTAGATTTTACTTTTGTTTTGCCTTCAGCTGACTGATACCTTAATATATATCTCTGTGCTATCTAGATTCATCAAGTTAACCACTTGAGGATCAAGATACGTAACAATATATATATATATATATATATATATATATATATATATATATATATATATATATATATATATATATATATATATATATATATACCGTATATATATATATGTTATGCCACGTTATAATAAAAAGTGAGATAATCTGATTGTGATTTCCACCTTAGGAATCAGCGCTAATCAACAACTTGGGTTCCTCTACGCTGAGAAACGACTAGCCTTAGCTTTATAAACTATCTATCTATCTATCTATTGCCTGACGCCATGATCCCCGAAGGTGTGGCCCAAGCACCTCTGTCCCCAGTCAGTCGACACCCCTCCTCCCAACCAGCACCGCCTTCATTCATATACTTCCTCACTCCATCCTTCCACCTCTCCTTCGGTCTACCTCTCCCTCTCTGTCCTTCCAACTCGCTCTGGTATACCCTCTTAGTCATTCTCTCGCTTCCCATATGTTCCATATGGCCGAACCATCTCAAGTTGTTCCTTTTCCACTTTCCAGCACATCTACCTCCACACCACACCTCATTCTTACTTCCTCATTCGTCTGTCTATCCCTCCATGTAACTCTGCACGCACTTCTCAAGTAACTCATTTCCACCGCTCTCACTCTTGGTCCAAGTCTCTCCACGAACGTCCATGTTTCGCTTCCATAAGTTAGTGTCAGGATTACCACACTGTCATGCAAGGACTTCTTCACTTCCATACTGACCACTCTATTTCTTGTTACTGCTTTCAACGTTCCTACAACCCTCTTCCCCTGTTGCACCCTCTCCCGCACTTCTTCATCCACAGTCCCATCTTTACTCAACACACTGCCCAGATACTTAAAAAAGCTGATTTCCATAGCCTGACCGTTCAATTTCACCTCACACTCTGTGACTTCACCCCTTTCGAAGACCATAACCTTGCTTTTCCCCGCATTTACCTTCAAACTCTGTTTTTCGCACACTGTTCCAAACTCATTTACCAGACCCTGCAACTCCCATTCATTATCGCTCATCAGAACTGTGTCATCCACAAACAGCAGTATAGGCAGCTTACACTCAATTCCCTCCTTTTTCAGCGATACACCAACATCCACTGCTCTTCCTAGTATTTCTTTCATGACTCCATCTATAAACTACACTCTAGTAATAATCAATGGACACAAAATACACAGTAAAGGATCACAGGTTTTATTCCTTAACAGCTAGGGTACATTCTCAATATGTTGATGGAAATAGTATACTGTATAAAACATTCATATAAATAGTAATAATGTTACAATGGAATATATGAATAATAATCACACAGAGATGTTAAATCTCAATCACAAAAAGTAATGTCCTGAACAAATAATGAAAAGCTCTAAATATACTGCGATAGCATACATGCCCATGCGGTACTGAAGGTATGTAAATTAGGACACTACTTGAACTCAAAACGAACAATAAGTTAAGGCAACTTAATCTAGAGATAAAACTATAATAACTCGAAGAGTAATAATTATGAAAGTAACTTCATAAATATATATGATTTAGATATTAGTCATGTGTGAGTGACTGAACATCAAAGCGAACAATATGTTAGGGTAACTTGAATAAATCATATACCCGGTAGCTAGAATAACTCAAAAGATACACATATGAATTATACTTCATATAGATGTGATTGTAATAATAGTCATATATAAGTGACTGAGGAGAAATACTCTGTGAATGAACTATTTATATTAGTTATGTACCCAGATGATACAAATAGCATATAAACTAGGTCTGAATAAGCGTTCACTGTTTTTTACGTGTATGTGTATGTATTTATTCCCGGACAAACATGTATATATTTAAACATAAAGAATACAGGAGACTGTGTTCGAGGAAGTATATAAATATTTATCCCACGATAGATGTGTAACTGTTCTCCATTAACAGAGCAACGGATAATAGTGTAGCAGCTTAGTGGCAGAATTTGTGGGAATTGTGCATTTCGTGATAAAAGTATCAAAATTGGCACACGCAATCAAATAGTCAATATAATCAAAATTAGATTTTAGGCCATCATAGGTTTACTCTACATTGGCTTTGGCAGCCCCCTTTCAATTAATTTCCATAAGAGTTCTTAAGGACTGATATTTGACCCAAACTGTATACCATGATAGAGATGTCAAACTAGTTTCAAATTACTCATCTGGACATGGGTAACAACATATATTCAGACATTGTTTAGCTAATGTTGACCGTTTGATTAGTACAGTCTGCTGTAGTTTATCATCATGCCACAAATTGGCAAGTAATTTTGCCATTTGCCACTATTTTGTTGAACTACAGGGACCAGTACAAGTCAAACGGTGAACATTAGCCAAACATTGTCTGAATATATGTTGTTACCCATGTCCATACGAGTCATTTGAGACTAGTTTAACTCCTCTACCATGGTATACAGTTTGGGGCAAAAATTAATGCTTAAGAACTCTTATGGAAAGTAATTGAAAGGGGGCTGCCAGAGCCATCAGGGACTGAATTTGAGATGGCCCAATATCCAAATCTGTTCATAATAGGATGGTCTACTAGTGTGCCAAATTTGGTGCTTTCTTCACAAAATGCACAATTGTTATGCTAAGTTGCCCCACTATAATAAGTAAATAAGGAAGAATGGACAATCTTCTAATATTACGTTAAACTAAACGATGAACCTCAACTTACCTACAGTAAGTTAAACCCTAATTGCAATCATCGTTACCATTACGAAATAAAAGAACACTTAAAGGTTTGTGTAGAGGAAAGGCACTGGTAGACCGTTTGGAGAGACGTTTCACTTGGCCAAGTTGTCCAACGGTTGATCACAGGGACCAGGATGTTTCACACAATCTCACTAGGTTCGGGCCCAAATAACTTTATGCGTCTGGCTCTCTCTTGGTCCTTCTTTCTCTCTGCACGACACACTCGAACACTATCTTCACTGAATCTAGAGGATGACTTGACTCGAGATTTTATTCTGAGTATCGGTTTGTTACAATGATACTAATCTAGCATCTAGATCAGCATCCAAGCTACTAGATCCACCTGAGATATTAGAACTCCCTGTATGTGTACTGTTAAGTCCCTGTATTATCGGAAGTTAATAACTATTTAGAAGCACAGGAAGTTCTTCGATCACTAGAGGCTTCACCTGACTGATCCCTTTCTATACTAGGGATCCCGATCTCATAATCCAAAGTTGGATTAAAGCCAGTAGGCTGATTACTTGATTGAACTCTGTTCAGTGAAGGTAGTAACTCCTTTTTGGTCGGCACAAGAGGGCTTTGATCTCGGGGTAATAAGGGTGTGTGTGATACCCTGATTTTGAGTTTAGGTAAGGAAGGAGTTGCATTAACCCTCCAGCCCCGGCTATGTATTATATATATATTCCTCGAAAACCGGGTGTTTTGGCCGAAAAACGTCTAGGCTAGGCTACCGTATATTCGTTAATCAGACTGCTTCCCGCATTCCCGCGCATTCCCAAGCGTAGCTGTGTTATTTACATGTAGAATGGCATTAAGTAGAGCTCTCTAAGTCAACTGGTTGAGCTGTGATGATGATTTCATTGGAGATAACTTTATGGCCAAAACAGCCACTTTACACCACTTTTCGATACTTAACAACAACATACAGGCACACACGAACAAGCGACGCTCTCCTTCTTGTGGCCGGAGATGCGGAGCGTCGGTCCTGCCGGCTGTTGTTTACATGCGTCGGACCAACGCCTCGCACACCAAGCTCACAGGCTTTGACATCATGGGTGTTTAAGAGCCCTTCCGGGTAGCTCGTGTATGCTTTTTTATGGGCGTTCAAGAGCCCTTCCGGGAACAGAGGGTTAATGCTTGTATGTCTTTGCGACATATTCGAGGATGATGCTCGGGGAGTTTTGGTTTTCTTATTTGCCCTAGGTTGGACCTGATGGGGATTTTGGAGCAAGATGTTATATTGGGTGGTTTTGTTAGGTTTAGGGGTTTCTTCATAATTAACAGTAATGGGGGAAGTTAAGTCGAAATGGGCTTGTTTACTGGTGATTCTGTGACTATCCTCATAATTAGTTTGGTACTCTACTGGGGACCACTGGGGGTTATGGTATCAAATTTGCATGAACTCGGATGCGTCACTAATTTGCACTGGTTGGTTTTAGTGGTTGTGGTAGCTCTCCCTGGGAATCCCGGGAATCCCATTCTCTTCGTATTCTATTTTTTTTTTTTTTTTTTTTAAGAGACAATGAACGGAGGAAGGAAAAACACAGATAAAACAAAACAAAAAGGTCCATGTGCCTAAAGGCATCCTCCATTCATAAAATGTTTGTAACAACTGGATTTAAACATTTGTTGATTGTAAGTTTGTGGAAAGCAATTCGAGGGAAGTGAATTCCAAAGAGTAGTAGCTCTGGGGATAAATGAATTCTGATAAGCAGAAGTTCTGCATTGTGGAGGAGAAAGTGTAAATTCATGGGCGCTCTCAGCTGCCCTAGTTCTACGGGGAAAGATGTGGAGAGGCGGCACAATTGAAGCAAGTTCCTCGGAACAATTGCTGTGAAAATATCTGTAGAATAATGCAAGGGATGCAACGTTTCTTCGTATGGCTAATGTAGGAAGGTCCTGTGTGATTGCAGGGTTATTGATTAATCTAATAGCTTTATTTTGAATTTTGTCCAACTGCCTCAATGCAACCACTCCACTTCCACCCCACAGAGGTGAACAGTAATCCATCTGAGAGCGCACATGAGTTTTATATATTACGGCCAACTGCTCGTCAGTGAAGAATTCTGGAACTCTGTACAGGAGTCCCAGTTTTTTAGAGGCATTCTTAGCAATGCTTCTAACATAATGTGTCCAGCTCAAGTTAGTAGTTAATGTTACACCGAGAATGTCAATACTAGGGGAAGTGGGAATATTTACAACATTAAAAAATATATGGGAGTCAGTGAGATTCTGTCGGTTAGAAAATTGAATATGAGAGCTGTTCCTAGAGGCGCACCTTATGAGGTGGTTTGCTCTCGTTTTCTGTCTTGATGCTGATGGTGGTCCTTGGTCCTGGGAGTGCCCAGGTTGTGGTTCCTGATTTCTTATGGAAGCAATGAGGCAGATTTGGTTTGTGGTGTTATTGGTAGACAGGAGCAGGTGGCTGGATGTATTTGTTTTTTCTCGTTCAGACCCCGTCATCTCAATATATATATACACACACATACCGGTATATATATATATATAATTATACAGTATATATATATATATATATATATATATATATACTGTATATATATATATATATATATATATATATATATATATATATATATATATATATATATATATATATATATATATATATATATATATATTATTATTTTTATTAAAAATAAGGTTACTAGGAAAAGAAGGATCCCCATTTTGATCAATTTATTTTCAATCTTGCATGATTTCGGACGGTCGTCCATCATCAGGCTGCACACGTGATCCTATAAATGAATGAATACACAGATTTTTAAATTCAGCATATTCTGCTATAAGAAATCATTCCCATGAGCAGGATCATCCCTTCTCAGATAAAGATTTTAGCATTTTAGGTAGATTTAATAGCGAACAGGATACTTTTTTAGGAGAGAACATTTGGTTAAATTCGTTGAAACCCGAACTGAATTAATAAATGTTGTATATTCTTGCTGTCTGTATTTTGTGATTAATTGTTTCATTCTTTGTTTCTATACATCGATTTGGGTTTGCAGTGTCAGCTTCATTGACACCCGAATTGAATTCGCAAATTTGATGTTATATGTTATTTGCCTTGTGTTTAAGTGTTTCATTTTTTGGTATGTTAATTCGGGTTTGGACTCAAATGCGTGCTTCATTTTAACAGTACATTCGGGGTTAATGGGAACAATACTAATTGTTGATTGTTTTTTTATGAAACCGTCATATGTTGGTGCCTGTTTTCACAACCTTTGTCTCAGTCTGACTGCTGTCATGGCGAAGTGTAGGTATTTTTGCTATAATAGTGTTTTCATATTATTGTAAAATTTCTTAATAACTTTATCTTTGTCAGTTACCTTTTATATAACCTTCTTTCGTAAGTTTGTGTTAAATATGTTAATAGATAAATGTTAGATCCTTCCTATGCTGAATTTAAAAATCTGTGTATTCATTCATTTATAGGATCACGTGTGTAGAGCCTGATGATGGACGACCGTCCCAAATATTCCAAGATTGAAAATAAATTGATCAAAATGGGGATCGATTCTTTTCCTAGTAACCTTATTTTTAATGAAAATAAGATACCCTGACGGATAACTGCACGATATCATATATATATTTATATGATGAGGCACATACCCCATAGCTGAGGGTGGACGACTCGAGACAGAGCCCGAACAGAAACATTTAGAGTTATAATTCTTAGGGTTCGGGACCACTTTCACGTTTCCACACCCCTTTCTTTGTCTCGCCTAGTAGGTGAATTTTACAAGAGGAGGATTCCTAGAACCCCCCCCCCCCATCTGATTAAGCAAGTGTCACACTATGCCGAATTAAGTGCCGACGCTCCACGACTTAAGGGTTGTAACGAGGTCTTTGCCTACATCGCCCAGCGACGAGGGTGGGCACCAACTCAAGAGAGACGTCGGGAGAGGTCGTCAGGGGCCTCAGGAGAAGTTCGACACGAACACCTCTCATGAGCTGAGTCGGCGGCTAGTAAATGGACGGGACGGGGATGGTAGGCGGGCGGTGTCCAGTAGGCATCAGACGGTACAAGGGCGCTGGCTTGTCTGCGTCAGACGCTGCTATAAGGTAGGAGAGCGACCCGGTAACGCCTAGGCGGCGTCATAGGGGGAAGGCATACCGTGAGTCCGCGACCTGGCAATGTCGCACGGAACATCGTTCATAGAGGGCCTTGGGAGTGCCTTTTTTTAAGCTTGATGGAGGTCTAGCGAGGAAAATAAAAATATAATGAATATATGAATAAATAGACCCCCAAAATCACCAATGTCTCCTTAATCCAATCCCATCAACGAGTGACTATCTATAAACCCTTTCAATGGTGGTGACATCTGGTTTACCTTAGTTCTGCCCTACTTAGACGATTTTATGCAGCTTAACAACAGTCTGTGGGAGTTAAGAGAGATAAATGAGAGGATTGGAGGTCTTGTGATTGCTACAGGCCCTTCGTAAGCATAATAAAATAAGCTAATAGTTGCCAGACTATAACGAGAAAGACGTCACTGGTACTAAAAGGGTTAACTATAGATGGCCTTGTTTTACTAAGTACTCAAAGAACCACTTTATTAAGGGGAGATGGGCGTATTTATTTGCTCATTTATGGATCTTTCAATTATGTTTTAGTTTCCTCTCTAGATCTCAAGCTTAATACACCCCCCCCCCCCCTCCACACACACAAAAACGTCGTCTCCGACGGACCAGTTTGCATCGGTCGGGGTCAAGTGTGACAGGGTGGTCGTCCATCGCCGCCCTACCTACTATTGGTGCCGCTCGTAAGGAGCATTGTCGCCCACCAGTTTGTGCCCTACGGCGCAAGACGCTGCCCGGCGGCAACTGTTATTTTTCCTTATATTTTGCATGGTCGCCGCTCGACCCCTTCCAGTTGCCGTCAGGTGGCGTGCCCGTCCATAGTGCCCACCGTGGGCGTCCCGTCCCTCGATCACCCACGTTACTCGGAGTGGTCTCCCCTTTCTATCGCCACTCCTTAAGTTGTGGAGCATCGGCACTTAATTCGGCATAGTGTGACACTTGCTTTAGGAAAAGTATTACAGGAAAAGAATAACACCAACTCGGCAACGGTTGGGTAAATATATACGAGTAAAGTATATATCAAAGATACATGTGAGCTACTAAGTGTTTCTATACTCTCAGATGGGCTCAAACCACCGACTGTCAGGACGATTATCCATGCTTTAACCAAAATCAATTTTATTCAGCTTCTTCATAATAGATTCCTTGCCATCTTCATTTGCTTACAATTTCTAGCTTTATCTTATTTTTGTTTTCCTCTTTAACATTAAATTTTGCTAACGTTTCTTTTGCAGTTCTCATCGATGTTTATGGTTAATAATTTGCTGTTAGAAAACCTATGGTGTGGAAGGTGTTAAGGATTTATGAAATAGGAGGAAATTTGTTTGAAGCAGTTAAGAGTTTTTATGAAGGGAGCAGAGCATGTGTTAGAGTAGGAAATGGTGAGTTGAGTGAATGGTTTGAGGTAAAGGTAGGTTTGCGACAGGGTTGTGTAATGTCACCATGGCTGTTTAATATGTTTATGGATGGTGTGGTGAGGGAGGTGAAAATGAGAACTATGGGAAGAGGATTGGGTTTAGTAGGAAAGAATGGTAGAGATTGGGAGTTGAATCAGTTGCTGTTCGCTGATGACACAGCATTGGTGGCGGATTCTGAGGAGAAACTGCAGCGGGTAGTCAAAGAGTTTGGTGTGGTTTGTGGAAGGAGGAAACTGAAGGTGAACGTCAATAAAAGTAAAGTAATGGTGTGTAATAGGGGAGAGCATAGGGTGAATCTAGATGTGAGGCTGGATGGGGAAATATTGGAACAAGTAGAGTGTTTTAAATATCTAGGAGGAACGATAAGCAGCAGTGAAGGTATGGAAATGGAGGTAAAACAGGGAGTGTGAGAAGGAAGGAAGGTTTTCGGAGCAATGGGAAGTATGTGGAAGACGAGAAATCTCGGAGTGAAAGTAAAAAGTGCACTGTATAAACGAATTGTTGTGCCAACAGTGATGTATGGGGCTGAGGCATGGGCTCTGAAGAAAAAGGAGAAAAGAAAGCTGGATGTGATGGAGATGAGCTGCTTGAGGAGTATGTGTGGAGTTACTCGTAGAGAAGGATTGAGGAATGAAGAGATATGTAGGAGAGTGGGGCAGCAGGAACATTTGTCAGCCAGAGTGGACAAAAGGGTGCTGAGCTGGTATGGTCATGTTGAACGAATGGGAGATGAAAGGCTTACAAAGAGAATATGTGAGTCAGGTACAAGGGGAGATAGAAGGGCAGGAAGACCCCCATTGAGATGGAGAGACTGTGTAAGAAAAGCTTTGGATGATAGAGGAATTACTATAGATCAGGCAGGGGAAGTGGTGGTGGACAGGAGTGAATGGAGAATGCTTGTGAATAGTTGAGTGAACACGTGGTCATTTGGAGTAAGGGGTCGGGCGCAAGTTGGACTAGATAATAGTCCAACTGGCGCCTGGCCCGGGGAGACGATTAATATGAAGGGTGTGCCTGGAAGTGTGGTGGGAGGGCTTGTGGCTTTGGCTCCGCTGCATGTCTGCCTGCCGAGATCGGAACCTCTCCGGGTGGTCGGGGGCCGGGGGAGTGCTGGAGCGGCCTTGGTGGCCCTGGTCTCTGGGTCTTCTCCTGGGTGACCTAGATGTGTTTGAATTTGTGTTTTTTTATCTGTGTTTATTCGTTGTTTTATGTTGTGTTTGTGTTTTCCCTGTTCTTGCTCTGTCTTGAGTCGGCTACCCCCAAAATGGGGATTGGGCCTGAGCATATAGATAGATAGATAGATAGATAGAAAACCTATTACATATTTTTTTTCTATGTGCGTGAGGGAGACAAAGGGCAGAACTGCCTGTAACGAGTGCCTCCCACTCGATCGCAAGGCCACATTGATGTTTGCATGTCTTTCCTCCTTCCATTCTATATATTCTCCATACCTCCCCTCGTTCATCCTGGCTGGGCCTCAGCACGAGAGTATCAAGGCAACATTTCTCTGACATAAAAGATTAGCGCGAGACATCAGTCATATAGTTTGGAGGCTTCACGTAAAAGATAGAACGTCAGTCCTTTAATTTGTCCTTCGTTTTTGCTGCATAAGACAGAAAACACCAGTCCTTTTGTCTGTCTTGGTTTTCGGCGCATAGTTAAGAATGGTGAGAGGTTTTTGTTTTCCTACTCAAAAGGCAGGCGGAAAATATGAATGCCTTCTCCAGAATGTTTGACAAGCTTTTATGTGCTCATTCTATTGAGTGTGTGTTTTTTGTATGTGTGTGTGTGTGTGTGTGTGTGTGTGTGTGTGTGTGAGAGAGAGAGAGACATAGAGAGAGAGAGAGAGAGATAATGTGTGAGAGTGAGAATGTGTGTGTGAGAGAGAGAGAGAGAGAGAGAGAGAGAGAGAGAGAGCAAGTTACAATAAATTACAAAGAATAGTTCGTATATCAGACACTTTGCGGTTCATTTCGGGGATATACTCGAAGTGAAAGGCGGGAGACTGTTTAGTGCACTACACTCATTACAAAGTGTGCAGAATACTATTTACTCTCTTCTTGAGCTGCTCTACTGAAGAACTCTTTACAACTTCTGTGGAAAGTTTGTTCCAGGTAGAACAGATCTTATATGTGAATAAGTTTCCACAAGTACTAGTGCTGAACCTTTTCAATTCTAATTTCCAGCCATGGTTGTATGTTGTATTCATATTGAGACTAAACATTTTGCAATAACCCACACTTTCTATTTGTTTCAAACCCATGGTATTATAAAAACTTTAAGGAGCTGACCTAGTAGTCTGCGTGTCTCCAACGGAAAGAGATCACGAGGTCTCAACCGGTCTTCATAGCTCATTCTACTAATCGATGGAATATGCTTTGTAGCCCTGGCTTGTACTATTTCCAGTCGCTCTATATATTTCCTGAGTGCTGGGGACAAGAATTGAACAGCATACTCCAGGAGAGGCTGTATCAGAGCGTTGTAAAGTGTGAGGAATATTTCCTTATTTCTATAGTTAAATTGCCGTATAATATAACCCAATAACTTCTGAGCTTTCTTTTCTACTTCAATGCACTGCTTGGAAAACTTTAAATCACTGCTAATAGAACACCCAAATCCTTTTCCAAGTCAGTCACTTCCAGACGCATTCCATATAATGAATAGCCTGACTTGGGGTTTGCTTGGCCGATATGCATCACCTTGCACTTTTCCAAATTTAGAGGCATCTGCCATGTCCCTGACCATTCACCCAGTCTGTTGAGGTCCATCATGAGCTGTTTATCCCCTTTGGGGTCCTTCACATTCATTCCAAGCTTTAAGTCATCTGCAAACTTGGAGATCACACTCAACAGACCAATATCGATGTCATTGACATATATGATAAACAGAGGTGGGTCAAGGACAAATCCTTGTGGAACTCCAGAAGTGACTGGAGTCCACTCAGAAGAATCACCATTAATTACCACTCGCTATTGTTAGCCAACTTTGTATCCAATTTGTGACCTCTGAATTGATACCTAGTGTACTCACTTTTGACATTTGCCTGCAATGAGGTACTTTGTCAAAAGCTTTTTGAAAAAACTAAGTCAAGGATGTATATGGCTCTACTTTTGACATACTCACTCAGCATTTCGTGGCCAAATTCCAGCAAATTAGTAAGACGTGATCAGTGTTGTCTGAATCCATGTTGGGAATCTGTAATTATGTTGTGGATTTCTAGGTAATCAACTATCTTGTCAACTAGTATCACTTCTAAGAGTTTTACTATGATAGAAGTCAGACTAATTGGCCGATATTTCTTGGGACACTTGTGATCCCTTTTTCTTAAAGATTGGAGTCACATTGGCCAGTTTCCAGTCTTCAGGGACCTCTCCATTTTCTAGAGAATTATTGGAAGATTTCTGCCAAGAGAGGTCTGATTTTATCTCGCACTTCTTGTACAATTTGGGGAAGAAAGCTATCTGGGCTAGATGACTTGAACCTGTTAAACTGCTCTATTCTTTTCGCTACCTCCTCTGGGGTACATCTAATTCTGCTAAGAACTTCACTCTCATGCACTAATCTTGACTTGGCATGTTGCTGATATTTTCCCTTGTAAATACTGAGGCAAAATAGTTGTTTAGGGATTTAGCTATATCAGATTCAGAGGTTTGTAGTTGGCCTGTTGGATCTTTTAGAGGTTCAATGCTACTTTTGAATGGCTTCCTGCTGTTCACATAGCTGAAAAACTCTTTAGGAGTCTCTCTGCAGAGGTCTGCAACCCTGAGTTCTTCATTCCGCTTTGCTTCCTTTATAGGAGATTTCACTCTCCTACACATATTCTTGAAGGAATCTAAATGTCCTTGGTCTTGATTTTTTTAAGGCCTTTCTCTATGTAACCTTTCTCTTTTTAATATCTGAAGCTATGTCCCTTGTGAACCATTTTTGTTGCCCAGTTTTAAATATTTATAATTGTTACTCCTAAATATAAACAAAAAATGATCGACACTCTTCAGTCGAATACCGCTCATTGAATACTTTGCCATATTTTACATTTATTGATATTGAAGCTCATTTGCTAGGTTTGAGCCCAGTTTGAGTTTTTCTAAATAATTTTGGATGTATTGTATTTGAGTTGGAAACACCACTATGCCTGCTATTTTTGTGTGATCTGCAAATTTTGAAATATTACATGAGATCATCATCAATGTATTTTATATAAATCAAGAAGAGGACAGGTCCTAGATCTGATCCCTGGGGTACACCGCTTGTGACTTTAGTCCAGTCCGATGCTTTACCGTTTATTACTTCTTGTTGCATTCACTCAGTTTGCCAGTTTTTGATCCAGTGAAGCACGCTCCCTTGTATATCATGAGCTTTTAGTTTTATCAGGAGACTCAGGAGACGCTTATGGGGAACTTTGTCAAAGGCTTTCTGAAAGTAAAGGTATGCTATTTTATCTGATTTATTTTCGTAGTACTTATTGAAAATATCATTAATAAGTCTAGGGTATTTGTTAAGCATGAACGCTTGATTCGGAAACCGTGCTGTGAATTGTTTATAATATTAATTTCTTCTAGATAATTTACTATTTTGTCTCTAACTATTGTTCAAGTAATATACATATAATAGAAGTAAAGATGATAAAACGATAGTTACTATAGGTAGCGCCAACGAACTTGACAATAATCTGGACCCCTTAACTTCTTATAACTCAAAATAAATTAAAGCAATCGGGCTGACATAACTATAATTTGGGAAGAGCCCACACAGATACAGGTGTGGAAATTTACAGCCAGTTTCCTCAAGATCTTTTTGAGTTACGAAGAGGCCAAGGATCGAGATAATTGTCAAGTTCGTTGGCGCTACCTATAGGTAGGGGTTTACTTTAATTTTTAATGATGGGTGTTACGTTAGCTAGCATCCGTTCATCTGACACGATGCCACTCTTTATTGTTTTCTTATAAAGGGAGAGTAATCTGTAATTTATTTCTTTGGGGACTCGAGGGGAATTTTTGTATATATATATATATATATATATATATATATATATATATATATATATATATATATATATATATACCGGTATATATACTGTATATACATCATAGCTACCATCATACTATTACCTTCATTCTTGGTGCTGACAGTATCGTCACCACTATCAGCACTCCCAGTAACACTCTACATCATAAGATCACTCATATTATTACCCACAACACTACCAGCAGCAGAAAACATCGACATATGAGAAATACCAGGGGCAGTCTGAGGCCCTATGTAAAGGGTATTTTAGATTATATAAAAGATAATCAATGAGTTATTTATAGTACGAACTAGTGACAAATTACATCAGCAAGAGAATGAGCTAATTAAAGCAGATGAAAGTTGTTTTATTTAAACACGGTTATAATAAAAATAGTACAGATAGTTTGAGGAGAGAGAGAGATAGAGAGGGAGAGAGAGAGAGTAGAGAGTCAAATTTATAAGCAAACAAGGGAAAGGGTGAAACAATTATTTAAGATAAATAAATATATAGATTCTAAAAGAATCTCGATTTCAAGAAAACTATAATGTGAAATGAAAATATAAAGAGAACAAAACATAGTGAAAAAAGCAGCTTAACATATGAAGGCAAATATCTAAATTATTATGTTCCTTCCAACAACCAACTATACTCCTAAAATCGATTAATGAAATTTACAAACACATGTGGCAGTCCATGGATTCGAACCCAGGACGCTCACACCGAAAACCAACACCTTATGCATCGCACCACTAAGACAGTTAAAGGATGGTGGACACTGCCTACGATTTATTATGCAACTTCGAATCCTGCATATCAATCTAAGCATGTACACACATCCCAACTGCAACTCACGTAGGCTATGCATATGTGAATGGAAAGAGCAATTAATGGGGCCTTAACCACTAGGGAAGTCCTCTCGATAAATTACTCCTGAACCAAAATCAATTATTATGTTCCTTCCAACAACCAACTATACTCCTAAAATCGATTAATGAAATTTACAAACACATGTGGCAGTCCGTGGATTCGAACCCAGGACGCTCACTCCGAAAATCAACACCTTATGCATCGCACCACGAAGACAGTTAAAGGGTGGTGGACACGGACTACGATTTATTATGCAACTTCGAATCCTGCATATCAATCTAAGCATGTACACACATCCCAACTGCAACTCACGTAGGCTATGCATATGTTAATGGAAAGAGCAGTTAATGGGGCCTTAACCACTAGGGAAGTCCTCTCGATAAATTACTCCTGAACCAATATAAATTATTATGTTCCTTCCAACAACCAACTATACTCCTAAAATCGATTAATGAAATTTACAAACACATGTGGCAGTCCGTGGATTCGAACCAGGACGCTCACACCGAAAATCAACACTTTATGCATCGCAGCACGAAGACAGTTAAAGGATGGTGGACACTGCCTACGATTTATTATGCAACTTCGAATCCTGCATATCAATCTAAGCATGTACAAGAATAAATAATTGAGCTACTTATACCACTTAAATAACCGAGGGAAAAGTTGAAGCCCAAGCAAAATAAATGGAGATTAAAACAATTGGATCATAGAAATAAAGTGAATAAACCAGAATTGAAGGCAGCATAGTTTATAGGAAGTAACAAATAGAACATGCAGCCAGAATTGTAAGACTAATAACAGAATAATTATGTTAGTAAATGGGAAGCAAATAATGAGGTAATGGATTTAGAATTAGCATAGACAGATATTGAAAGTATATGTTTGTCATCGAATAGGACTAATAAAAGAGTGCAAGTTAAGTACATAATGATGAGAGAGAATTACAAATATGGGAGAGTAAGAAGTACTATATAAGATAATGACAATAAGAGTAGAGCCATTTGATCAGCATTATTATATAGGAGAATATTAATGGCAAAAACTCCAAGATTATGTAAAAACACTAAGATAAAATGACGAAAACAAAGTAAGATACATATGTGGTATTATTTTCAAACTAGTTATTAAAATACATTATTCTGCTTTTCATTCAAAAGAAAAGTGAGGCGACAGGAAAGGAAAATACGTAAGATAATATTACTGGTTGCATACCTCAGACTTTCTTTAAAACAGATAATCTAAAAAGGGTAGGGTGAACACAGACAATTTATTTTAATAAGCTCTCATCCTCTTACTAACTTTGCCAATCATTATCTGCAAGGGAGGAGTTATACACTGAGAAAGCTCTGATTAAAAACTGGAATTGATTGTAATAATGGTAGAAAAGTGAGTGAGATGTAACCATGCGGCATGTCCAGAGAGATTGTAGAGAATTAGTAAGAGGAGGCGAGTTAACAAGACGAAATGCATTTGCCTCTACCCTTTTGAGAAGTGCAGTGTGGGTGGAACCCACACATGTGAACAGTACTCGATACATGGGTGCATAGTGCCCCAGTACAGAGAAAGAAGGTGTGTGGTGGTGTAGAACCCACAGAGATGATTAAGCTCACCTAACCTCTGAGAAGCTGTTTTTAGCAAGAGTGGTAAAATGTTCTTTCCAAGAAAGGTCAGAAGAATATTGAGAAGTGATGAAGGGTTGAGTGTGTATTGTTTAAGAGTAAGGGATAGTCGTTTGGAAAATTATGATGGGTAGATAGATGAAGAAAATGGGTTTTGGAAGTTTTGAAAGCAACAAAGTTCTCTCTGTCCCAATCGGATATAAGTTGCTAGATCAAAGGATAGGATTGTTATGGCCTAATCACGTGATATTCAAAGTAACTGCATTATGTGTCAATGTGTGAATCAAGTTGAATAGTGTAAGGTAGAGTCATCAGCATAGGAGTGGATAGTACTAGATGTACATTTGAGAAGATCTTCAATAAATATAAGAAAAAGAGCTGGAGATAGGACAGGAACCCGAGGAACACCGGAGTTGATAGGTTACGAAAGTGAGCGATGACCGTCCACAAACGCAGCTATGGATCGATCAGAAAAGAAATTTGAATTACAGGTAAAGATAGAGGGATAGAAGTCGAAGGATAGTAGTTTAGAAATAAGAGATTTGTGCCAGACTATACCATAGGCTTTTGATATGTCTCGCGCAATAGAAAAGGTCTCACCGAAGTCCCAAAAGAAGGATGACCAAGAGCTAGTAAGATAAATAAGAAGATCGCCAGTAGAGCCGCCCTAGGGAAACCATACTGGCGATCGGAAAGTAGATTATGGAAATACAAATGGTTAAGACATTTTGAAGTAACAATATATTCAAATTCTTTAGAAATGCAAGAGCTGAGAGAAATTGGAAGAGAGTTGAAGGGTTGAGAGCTGTCACCCTTCTTTGGGTCAGGTTGAATGAGATAAAAATTGCAATAAGAAGGGAACATCTTAGAGGAAAGACAGAGGCAGAAGAGTTTGCCTATTCAGGGAGCCAGCATGGAAGAACACAATTTATGTACAACAGGATGCTCAGAGAGGGCAGATTATACATCCTAATAAAAGATTATGATAATAGGCATAAGTGAGAGAGATGAGGGTGGAGAGGGAGGAATAGCACTGGAATCATCCAAAGTAAAGTTTTTAGCCCAAGTTTGAGCAAAGATGAAGAAGTGGTTGTGGTTCTATCATAGTGGAAAAGTGGAGGGAAAGACGAGGAAGTACAGTTGTTAGAGAATGTTTTTGGTTAGATACCAGAAAGCTTGGAAAGAGATAGAATTGGAAAGTTCACTACATTTATTATTGATGAAAGAGTTTTTAGCAAGTCGAAGGACAGATTTGTCTTGATTCCGGGTAGAAACATAAAATGTACGATATTTTTTAGTTTGAAGGCGATGGTACTGTTCAAATGCTTCCTCCTTATAGCAGACAAGAGTAGAAGTGAGTCAACCAAGATTATTTGGCATTAGATTGAGAGAAAGAAAATGGAATGAACGCTTCCATGTCCTCAGTAATAAGCTCGGCAAGCTCCGAGGATTCCCAGCCACGGAAACAAAAATCAATAAATAATTCCAAGGAATATCAAATAATTATTGACAAAGAGCCTCCAAACTGGCAGCGCCAAAGTGCCACAAGGGCTGCCACCTTGGAGGGTCAGATGGCCAGACTGGAGAGATAGGACAATGTAACAGAGTATAGGTTTGAGTCCCGAAGGGAAGAAGGAAAACCTAATATTTAATAGTGGCCCCGGAATCATTGACGATGCGCCTTACAATAGTAACGGCCAATCTTTGAACTCATGGCTCGCCGTTCAAACGACCCGCCTAGGAGAGTAAACATCAAGATTGCCAATCTTCGTGAGCGAAACGCTCTTAAATATAACAAAACCACTCACGGACTCGTCCTTAAGATGTGGGTACCACTACTAGAAAAAAACAGTAAAACATTAAAATATTAAAAGCATTAAACATGATCCAGCAATAATGCGCTTCTCAGGCGTCTGCTGTCTAATGTGCGCGTCATCCAGCTCTTTTCTGGGCGCTTATGTCCTTTACTGATATATCAAGACTTTCTATCAATACAGCAGATGAATGGGAAGGGGATGGCGGGAGGGCCGGAATCGTCTATGATTCCGGGGCCACTACCAAATATTAGGTTTTCCTTATTCCCTTCGTGACTCAAACCTATAATATATTAGTGGCCCCTCCATCATTGACGATGCACCTGATGTCACAAGTCTGGAGGGGGACATTCATCGAGCATATCAGAACCACTAACAAATTACTAAGGTCAAAGCAAAAACACACAAAAAGATCAATGTTTAATAGAAAATAGAACAGAGTTACAGGCGGCGTTTATTAAGGGTTAGCCTGTGATGTTGTAACCTGACGTTTGATAGAACAGTAGGAGACAACACTCATAAACTATACATCTAGCATGTGATAAATAAATCAATATTTTGTGCATGGAAAATACTGATATAAAATACGAAATATGATTAGCTAATCATTCGTATAACAGGTACTCTATTACAAAATAGTTTTTACTATGTACTTACATATATTCTTAAAATGAATAAGTACAACATAAGTACGCTATTGCCAAAGTTAAAGTACTAACATAAAATGTTCCTGACTAGACTGTCTTATGTCCTAGGAATGGGTTATCACATGAGCCTTATCTTACATATCCAGTGTATCACATAGAAGGCAGATAGGAGGTCTTAGATAGAACACTCCCCCCCCCCCCTTTTTTTGTTTTGTTCAAGGAATTAGCTTAAAAATTAGACTTTCTGCCTAAGGGCTATACATTGTAGATTAGGTTTCATGAGATTCACGAACAGGTACTGCGTGATAAACGTATGATTAGAGGACCATAAGTTTGTCCTTTGCATGTCATCGAGGGAGTAATTCTTTAAAATTCGGAGCGATGCTGCCCATTTTCGAAAATCGTGTGCCCGCCCAAGGGCACCCGGGTTACTCTCCCTGATAACTTCCACTACTAAAGCTGCTAACTGCCGCTTCTTGAGGCGTGTACCTGTCCGGGAGACCCAGAGGGACACGGCCTGCATGGTCGAGATTCCTGCATATATGTAATAAGCTATTTCACCGGACAAAGTAGGTGGTGTCTATCGCCGTGCTTGAGGGCTGGGACCTTAAATTCTGTAAATACATGATTAGCATGTTCGTTCTTAGCCACAGAATTAGGAGTAGGAGCTATATACGGGTGGATGGGACTCGTTAGCCTTGGTTGGCAACCTATCTAGGGGAGACAACCTTATAAAAATCCGGGTGGATGGGACTTGTCAGCCTTGGTCGACAACCTGTCTAGGGGAGTAAACCTGATACAAATCCGTACTGCTTACCTAAGGGTAAGGCAGGTTAGTGGATGGACTAGCCGAACACCACTGTAGAAAAACAGTGCTAACAAGATACATGGAGGGCCTCGGAGTCAGACGGATCCTAAATTGAGTGGTCAATCCTGTAAGTCCTTCAGTAAACTGGCATGGGTTGTCCCTCTTACAGGGAATAGGTCCACTTGGGTGCCTTCTGTATATGGCCACCCTCATTAAGGGGAGTAAGGCGTCCGGAAATAGATAGATAGATAGATAGCTATATGAACACTCATATCACGCATAGAGAACCGAAGGCAAGATGGTTCAGAACTCATCGCAGCCAACTCAGATACCCTATTACCTGTGGCCAGGGCCATAAGAAAAACAGCCTTCTTTAATTTGAATTCGAAATCAGGATTGTGACAATACCTGTCAGAGTGAAGCATGTTGAGGGCTAAATCAAGAGACCAGGTGGGCACGAGTTGGTGCGGTGGTGGACGAAGCCGGAAGCATGCACGCATGAAACCCTTCTCCTTCCGCCTCAGGTATGGAAAGGCCAGTTAAATCGAAAAAAGGCATCCGAATAGCCGTGAGGTGATTCCTTAATGTGACAACTGACAATGAACGTCTTTCGAAAAGATAGTTCAGATATTTAAAGATTAAAGCCACTGAGGACTGCTGTTGGTCAGTTTCTACAATCCAGGTAGTGAAAGCCTTTCAATGTAATTGGTACTGTCTTTGGGTTTATTTAGTATACTGATTAATCAACTTGTGAGTCACATTTTCCCCAAACTGTGCTAACCACTTAGCCTTCTTAATGTCCACAAGGCAAAAGTCTGACCCTGACCTTGATGGCCCAGGTTCGACTGATACCCCCATCCCAAGGTTCCTGACGCGTCTGTGTCGATCCAGACCGTCGGAGGAGGAGTTGTCCATGTCAAAGAGGAGTGTAATACTTCTGGCTTCGCCCAAGCCGCCAATAAGTTGTGGATTAATTTCGTGATTCGTCATAGTGTTTCCGCCAGCAACAGCGGAAAGCACTTGTTTCCCTCCAAAATAAGTCTTTTCATCTGTAGATGACCTAACGAAACCGTATGAGACATTACCTGATGACAGTAGGCTGATGTACATGTTGAAGGCAAGCAATTTTGGAATGAGTTACTATTAACCAATCATCTAGGTACCATAACACCATGATCCCTTGTTTGAGCAATGGTAGCAAAGCCTGTTGGATTAACTTTGTGAAAATACGGGGTGCTAGATTGAGACCAAAGGGCATCCTTTGAAGCACAAATGTCTGATTCCCTTGGCGCAAGGCCAGGTACTTTTGAAACTGTTTGTTTATAGGGACATGCCAGTAGGCATCTGTCGGTTCTATGGAACACATCCAACCTTGCGGTGGCAGGGTCAGCCTGATCTGATTGACAGTCAGCATCCTGAATGACTGATTGTGAATGAAATGGTTCAGAGAAGACAAGTCGATGACCAGTCTCATCTGAACGCTGTCCCTTTTCAGCACCAGGAATATTCGGGAAGTGAACACAGGCTGATTGGATGATATGGGGACAATGATCTGCTTGAGCGCCATCTCCCGGATGACGGATCCCACCTCTAATGAAAGACGATTGAATTTTTGGGAGATACGTAAACGAGGTCGCCATGACCATCTCCACGAGTGACCTTTGCGTACCACTGTCCTTGCCCATGTGTTGCAGGGCCATGCCCTGTAACAAGCCCGAAAGCTGCCAGTCATTAGACTGGTGTTGTCCGGCAGAGCTACACTCGAATCCGACTCGCCATTTCGCGGCCCTGGGAGTGAGAGAGCTATGTGGTATCTCAGTTTTTTTATTGGGACGATTGTGACTCTGACTGACAGGGAGGGGAACGAGAGGCTGACCTATTCTTGGACTGTCCCCCGAACCACTTCCCTTTTTCCCTGGACTGACTACGGCCCCTAGCTGTGCCACTGGCTCCAGGGGCTGTGTGAGTCTTAGATGACTGCGGTGACTGAGACTGGCCACGAAATGGACCATTAGAGAATTTAGGTTTAAATGCTGACTCACTCTTCGACTTGGAAGCAGTGGCACGGCTAGAGTCCAGCAAACAATTTACTGTGCGCCAAGCATCTGTGGAGGCAAGAGTTTTGGTGAATACATTAGACAAAATTAATCTTCTATCTATCTCCACAGGCAGCCTCTTAACCAGATACACTCTTAGATCTTGACGCACCCTCACCACCTCAAAGAGAGCTGTGCGGATGTCCCCAAGGGACTGAATCGAGTTCTGGAGTAAGAGGCGCCTAGTGAGAGATAGCACCTTGTGAGTACTAGAATCAGTGACCGACTCAGTCGTCCTGGCTAATGATGCCGCAAGCTTTCGCCTGAGTAGGTACTGAGATAAAAGCCTCCTGGCTTTCTGCCTCATTTTAAAATCTTTATCAAGTTGTAACTGGGTAGGAGAACTGAATGGATCTAATAATTGGCACAACAAAAGTTTAGGAGCACTCAGAAAGTCAGGCATGTTTTGAGGTACTCCTCCCACCTTGCCTACTGGCATAGAGAACCAATGGTTGTCCTCCGGCAGAAGCTGATGACTGCTTTTGTTTGTAACTGTGCTGGCAAACAGCTGGGCCTATTGCCCCAACGCAGCCCACGGCCCAGACTCCCCACCGTCAATGTGAATGACCAGAATACTTGAATCGTCCCTCTGTGGGGTTGTGTTAAGTTCTGGGGTCATACCCTCCACAATTTTAACGTCATTCAAACCATCAGACTTTGACCAATTAGAACAAAGTTTTACAGAGGATGCCGGAGGGAGGGCCGGGGACTGCGAGTAGACAAAATACTCAGGACTATATAGACTCGGGATAGCTTTGATAACAACATCTAACACATCACCGGTTTGATTCTTGGCCTCACTCATTTCAATGAACCAATGTTCCGGTACAGGAATCTCACCTGCTACCGTCGGCTGCGCAACCTCGGGACGAGAGGGCTTAAGGGGACCGACCGGTTAATTTAGGCTTAAAAAAACTCGAAATCCTGAAAATACCAATAGTTGTTTACTCAACAAGAGTCACCATCCCTTCATAAGCCAGTGAAATGTTATTAGTGAAAACCCATTGGAAATTGTTTTTTTATGTTTTCCACACTTTTCCTGTAATTCTAAAAACGTTATATAGCAAACTTTGAAATTAACATGCTCAGTAACTACTGGTCGTACGAGGAGCATACCTATATAAATCGAAAGAGTGTAAGCTACTCTACAACCTCCCATACGCTTTATCTTCTACTTTGCCATGTTCCTGTGTAAAATATTGTAAATCTAAAAAACAAAAGTAAAAATGTTCTCCTAATTACCTTAGACTTTCACCTGTTTTTCTCAGAACCTATATTGCCGCACTATCGGATGTTATTCTACAGTTATTATTGGACCTATAGGAATGGTGTATATACCATTGGAAAGGTAATTAAAAATACTAAAAGGCCTATAAAGCCAATTTACTCTAGTAATTTTTTTTCACAATATGTCGTCAAAGTTGCAATTTTCTATAAATATATTCGCCTGAATCCGTAATCACCTAAATCGAACAAATACACAAAATATATAAACAAATTTTTTATAGAAACTACAGATACACCTTTTGTGAGTTGTTTGATCACATAAAACATGTGCTATGGGGATTTCTGTAGGAGTTTATCATTTTCTGCAGTGCTTTGATTTTTAACGTTTTTTTACCTAAATTGCAAGAAAAAAGCAAAAAAAAAAAAAAAAAACACATTTGTTTGATCTAGTTTTATGGTCATAATACGCCTGTGCCAAATTTCATTTAAATTGAAAGTAAGACCTGGAAGTTTGTAATTAACCGGTCGGTCCCCTTAATGACTGTCCAGGATGTATCAGGGCCATATAAGAGGGGCATAGGGCCCCTCTTAGAAGGTACTGAATGATCAAGGGGAGGTGGAATCAAATCCGCTAATAAGTTTAACTTTGAAGGTAAAATAGAAGCGGTAACGGGCGTAGAATCCGCCGGATTGATAGTGACAGGGGGAGGTTGAATGCTAACCTGGGGTCTAACTTGCACTTGCCCTAGAGGTTGCACTGCCGGGGCTACAGGTGTTGACACCTTAACTTGTCGTTCTTTCTTTACTGACTTGAAAAACTCTAGCCAGTCCTGAACTGTTCATTAGTCACCTTAATTCCACCTTCCTGGTCAGATGCGGATGTAGGGCGGGAAATTTCCGAGCCCTGCGTTCCAGAGGGTGAAGGAGATCGGCGTTGGCCAGACGGGATCTCGTCCATGTCTGCTAAATATTGTTGCAGTTGTGTGACACCCGATGCCCGGACTGGGGGGGGCTGGTAAAGCCTCCGACCGAGACTCGCCAGCCTGGGCAGCAGTGTCAAGTGTCCTTGTTTGCGATACAGGAACACCGGGCAGAAGGTCCTCACCCTAATAGAGATCAGGTATCGAGGAGGTTTCCATTGGTCCAGCAACGGAATCTTCAAACTGCTCAGAGGAATAAGAGATAACATCTTGTCTGCTAGAAGGGACACTGCTACTGCGATCTACCCCAAGTACCGGAATAACGGGAGGCGCTGGCTGTGCTACCCGTCGGGGAATCGTAAACTGAGGTGTAGGGCCTATAACACTGGCATCCGGGTCTTGAGAGAGAACCCGGCGGGAAGAAGAAGGGGCACATTCCGGTTTGGCTGAGGTCTGAGACTTCGAGGGCTTCTTCATAGATGACCGCTTGGAGGATCTCTTGGTGTCCTTTGACTTGTCATCGCCCTGTGCCAAGGCGGAAGCGAAGTCAGGACAGTGCTTTTTCGCCTTTTGTAGAAGAAGATGTGAAGAAGACATAGGTTTCTCCAGGGGTGAACGTGACCTAGCGCGCCGGGAGGTCGGACCAGACGACCCCGGCTCTGGTCCGTCAGAGGTCCTGGGTCTCTTGGGGAGGCAGGAGGGAGCATCACGACCGCTAGAATCATCTGAATGTTTCGAACTTGACTTTTTCACTATAGAACCACTGACTACGTATGAAAAAGGCACTGTCTTTAACAAATCGTCTAATAAGGTATCATCCAATCGTAGAGATTTATTGGCTACATTTTTAAAGTACAGTACGAAAATGGATTTGATGTTCAGCAATATTATCTTACACTTGCTGTCGGAGTGAGTTAAAAAAGCCATTGTTCAACACTGAACATTGTGGGCATGTTTTCGAGAGCCACCGACCCCTGGACCTGTCGAGACAAGTCATACATGTCACACACAATTTGTGTCCGATGACAGAGATGTTCGAACAACCAGAGCCAGAACAAAAGGTAAACTCACTGAATTCCATCTCTCCCTCCCGCCGGGGGGTTGCAAATCCTCCTAAGCGTCCCGGGTGGTAACTTGGCTACCGCACCTGAGGGTTGAAAAATTCAAGAATCAATGCTCAAAATTAAAAACTAACGTTAAAGAGAAAAAGGAACTGAACTAACACTAGACAATCCTAGTTCCCCTTACGTTAAGTATCATCCCAGATGTTACTTGAGTTTAGTGTAACATATCAAATGTTACTTGAGTAATAACTTCTTACCAAAGTGACCAACACTGACCTAATCCCATCTAATTAACCCTTAATTAGCGGCTCACCACATAAGTCGTATTTAATAAAGCTGGACTATGTGGCGGCGCTCGACATAGGTCGAGTGGCAATTTCAGCACGTAATGTTACTGAGAGAGAGAGACAAGTGGTGGCAGGAGACTAGCGAGCGTATGACTGCTCCAGACCACCGCGGAGAACCTACTGACACGAATCTCAGCTCCCTCCTCCCTCTCTCACTCGCTACATACTGAATTATATGGGGAAAGTACCGAATTACATGCTTTTTGCACTCGCGTTGCACGGTTATTGCAAGAAAACTAGCCATCATAAAAGGATCGTTATGGTGTCATTCGAAAGCTCTGTTTATGCCCTTTCAGAGATAGGTACTTGTTTTACGTTCTGGGTCTTATTTAGGCATGAAAATGATCACGTAAACAACCCTATTTTGGCTAAAAACACCCCGCTGGGCGGTACATATAAATAAACCGCATAGGCCGCTCTTAAGGTGTTAAGAATATTGGTTCCCGGCGACCAACGCATACGGAATCAGGAGTCCCTCAAATTCCGGCGACCAACACCAGAAATATAGCTACACAGTTTACTGAGATGCTCAAGATAGGAAGAGGTGAGTTCGTATTCGGCTCAGCCTGTACTCGGCGGAAGTGGCTCCCCACTATTAAACCAGGTATGCGTTCTTAGTAGCCCCAACCTATGAACGTATTCTGCTAGACCTTGAGGCGGAAATGTCGTGTGGGCGACGGCCAAGCCGGGGACCCCAATAGACAAAGCAAATTATAATTTCGCCTCCCGAAAATTTACCTCCGCCGGCAAAACTAGACAGAAACATTTCGACCAATCTTGTGCCAAACAAAGACAACCCGAAATCAACATAGCTCTAGACACATCTGGATATTTCCCGGCGGGGAAAACCGTGTGAAGTGACTAGAGGCACGTTGTCTCAAATCTCACTTAACAAATCCCGCCGGAAGGGCCAAGCCTTCCCAGCTACTAGATTTCACAACGTGCACATATTATGGCATGGTTAAACATTAATCAATCAATAATCAATAACACATCCTAGCCATAACTAAAATCACCTACAGGAGGCCAACTAGACGGGGGCAGGTGGCAGAAGATCTCAAAAAGCACAAACCTGGAATCCAACGAAGCACTCCAACACCCATCACGTAGTAACAGGAACGTAGGCTGAAAAAGCGTCATGAACAAGTGCCAAGTCCCTCATTAAGTGAGACAACTTGAAACGTACAAAACACCGCTTAACCCACCCGAATAGTTGGCCGAAAAGCGGGCCCCGGATCCTCTAAAAGAAGCCTCATGTCTATAAGAACTAAATTAGAATAACCTGGTAGAAAAAACAGGAGTCTTGCATTAGCACAACAAGAACTCCTGACAAAGACCTTTGCCAAACACCCGGAAAACAGTCTCCTAAGGCGAGTGGAAAAAGGTGTACACAGCCTAGCTAGTCTATAAGCTACCCTGGCTTCAACATAAAGCATGTACATTTGAGAAAAGACTCACAAGTCGGAAGGCAGGAGAAGAATGAAGCCAAGGCTTCCTCCGAACACGTCCGGACCCGACGGCGCCTAGGAGAAGAAGGACATAAGCGCCAAGATAAGAGCTGAATGACGCCACATTAGACAGCAGACGCCTGAGAAGTTCATTATTGCTGGATCATGTTTAATGCTTTTAATATTTAAAATTTTTACTGTTTTTTTCTAGTAGTGGTATCCACATCATAAGGACGAGTCCGTGAGTGGTTTTGTTATATTTAAGAGCGTTTCGCTCACAAACATTGGCAATCATGATGTTTACTATCCTAGGCGGGTCGTTTGAACGGTGGGCCATAAGTTCATAGATTGGCCATTACTATTGTAAGGCAGGTGCATCGTCGATGATGGAGGGGCCACTAATAAATATAAGGTTATTAATGGAGGAGCTCTAAAGAGAAAATATTTCCAGTGAACACAGGATTATTAGAGGTTAGAAATAAGTCAAGACTGTGGGGCCAATTTCCAAGGTAGTCAGAGTTATGAATAGGGTGCTTAACTAATTGCTCCAAGTTATTTAGGATAGAAAAGATATAGGCTTGTTCACCAGGTTGGTCAGTGAAATGAGAGATAAACCATTGGTGGTGATGAACATTTAAATAAACCAAGATGGAGATTTCAGAGAAGGGAGATATGGATAAAATGAGTTCCAATTTGGATAGTCAGTATGATTAGGTGAGAGAAAACAGCACAGCTATATTTGTTTTGAGAGTGACAAGATAGCTTAAGCCAGAGATTTGAGAATTCATTAGAGTCAAAGTTGGGGACACAAGAGCAAGACAGATTTCTTATCACATACACACAACATCCACCTTTGGCTTGGAACTAATGATAGAGGTAGAAAGAAGATACAGAGAAGGGTGTGTTCTCAGTTGCCTCAGACAACTGGGTTTTGGTGAGGAAAAGAAAATCAGGTTTGGTCGAGGAGAGATGATGTTCCACAGAGTGAAAGTTGGAAAAAAGGCCACAAATATTGCAGAAGTTGATAGTGAGAATATCAAGCAGTGGTCTAGGACATTATTGAGTCGTCACCAGGAAGGCCAAATTGATGGGGGCATTTATGGTTCCCTCTCCTGGTGAATCCGAGACAGGTCGTAAATTAGAAATTTTTAATAGCATTTTGAAAAGATAGTGCAGTATGTAGTATTTTAGTGGTATAATGTAATAATAGACAGAGACGTTGTTTTAGAGAGCAACATGAGTTGTTCTTTATGTTTATAAGGCACGGAATAAATCAGCAAAAGAGGCCAGGTGATGACTCAGGAGTTTCAGCAATCCTTATCAGCAAACTGTAGCAATCCAAGGGAGTACCAACCTGTTTGGCTAATGTCTACGACCTCCTTCTATTCGCATTTTACGTCTCTAAATGCAAAATGGTGTAGCTATATGAACAATATTTATATATCTAGCCTAAAAGTCGCTAACCAACCACCAGAAGTTTTCGGAACTGGAGCATTATTGTTGTCCAACTGACCCTTCTGTCCGGTATAGGTTATATTACAATTGGCATACTGGATATACTAATCCTTCTTCTGAACTACAGTATATGATCTATATTACTAGTGTATTTCCTCAGTGATATACACTATAAATTCGTTATTGTATCCACCCCTGATCCTCACCTTTACATCCAAGCTCCCTTTTCCACCACGCCCCCCAGGCCGTTTCCATCCGTCACCTTTCCATACCAGGAAAACAAAAACTGTATCGCTGTTTACGTTGAATCATAAAGTTTCCAAAGCTTGATGGAGGAGGCAGTTTTTCCGGAAGACAAGTTTTACATGGTTGGTTTGTATAGAACATATACGTTTTTTTTTTTTTAAATGGTCGACTGGTAGGGGAGTAACGAGGCAGGAGAATTTTTTTCTTTTTCACTGTTATACTCAGTTTCGAATTTTATATCAGCCCTTGTGTTCTCTCGCGGAAAATTGTGTAGATACTGACTATCAATTGCAGAGAACGTGTAAGCTATATACTAAGTCCTGATATACCTTATGGAAACGGTTCTATACAACATTACACGTGCAGAATATTTATAATTTCAGTAAAAAAATATATATATTCTTAATTTTTCAGGTTTGGGTTAGCTCTGGGTTCACTAATTACTCTTCTTCTATTCATATTTGTTCACCAACCAACATGACTTCTAAACTCAATTAATGAAATTAACAAATACATGTGCCACTCCAAGGACTCAAACCTAGGTTACTCACACCAAAATATTACCAAACATATAATTTGGCTACATTTCTGATTTTCACTGTTCAATGTTTTGCTGTCAGAATAAGATATAAAATAACATGTCCTTGTCATCGAGGCCTCTCTTTGTTTTTAGTAGTTGGGTGCTATTGTGAGTCACTATACCGGATTTCATTTATTTTTTTAACTGACGGAAGTTTTTCTCCACTAGTAGCAGATTTATCGATAATTGATGAATAAATAAGGAACTTATATATAGCTGTATCATATTTATTCCAAGTTTTCAAAATTACCAACATTTTTGGCTACAAGAACGTTGCTAAAGCTAACTAACTTAGATCAGGACATGCCAATTGTTCGACACTATTAAACAAAGAGAGAACAAAAACTATGACAAAAATCATTTCCTATGTAAGGTTTTCAATCTCCTGGGTGATGGGAATGCACTGTAGTTTTTGTTAGAATGCTGCATACATCATGTGTGCTTTAGAGTAACGATATTAGTTAATAATTATGTTCTCTCCACTAACCAACTTTACTCCTAAACTCGATTAATGAAATTAACAATAACATGTGGCAGTCCGGGGATTCGAACCCAGGATGCTCACACCGAAAATCAACACACTTATGCATTGCATGGAAATGCATGGATCTTGATCTCAATTTTTAATATGTAGGTCGCTGGTTTAGTGCACATCACACATACCTGTATAAGGATAACAATGTGCTGGAGGGGGGAGGGAGGTGTTGTAGGATGAGGAAAGTGAATCAATGTTTTGTTGTTTGTGTGTAATCTTAGTTGGTAATATGTTCGTTTATTCTATTTTTGAATGTGTCTTTTGTGAGACTACTAATTATATTTTGTGGGAGGCTGTTCCAATCGCGTATGGTTCTTGGAAAGAATGAATGTTTGTAAGAATCAGTATAAGTATGATATGTTGAGTATCTATGAGTGTGTGAGTCTGTGTGTGTGTTATAAGTTTTGTGGGTATTTAGGTTCAAGTATTCGTGTTTTTTTATGTTAATGTGATTGTTCGTGGTTTAGTACATTAGTGTGAGTCTGTGTTCCAGTCTCCGTGTGTCAAGAGTGTCCATGTTTATTTGTTGTTTGTTGTGATGTCCGGGGCTTGTGTGGAATTGTGTGTAATAAACCTGACTGCCTTTGTATTCATTTATTCAAGTGTGTTAAGGGGAGGCTATTTATTTGAATTATATATTTTCAGATGTTTGCAGTAAGACAGTTATGCGAGAAGTATTTAGAGAAGCATAAGGAGATATTTTGGGCTTTTATGAAATTGGAAAAAGCGTATGATCGTGTGGATCGTGAAGCAATGTGGAAGGTGTTAAGGATTTATGAAATTGGAGGAAATTTGTTGGAAGCAGTTAAGAGTTTTTATGAAGGGAGCAGAGCATGTGTTAGAGTAGGAAATGGTGAGTTGAGTGAATGGTTTGAGGTAAAGGTAGGTTAGCGACAGGGTTGTGTATTGTCACCATGGCTGTTTAACATGTTTATGGATGGTGTGGTGAGGGAGGTGAAAATGAGAACTATGGGAAGAGGATTGGGTTTAGTAGGAAAGAATAGTAGAGATTGGGAGTTGAATCATTTGCTGTCCGCTGATGACACAGCATTGGTGGCGCATTCTGCGGAGAAATTGCAGCGGGTAATCAAAGAGTTTGGAGTGGTTTGTGGGAGAAGGAAGCTGAAGGTTAACGTCAATATAAGTAAAGTAATGGTGTGTAATAGGGGTGCTCGTAGGGTAAATCTAGATGTGAGGCTGGATGGGAAAATATTGGAACAAGTAGAGTGTTTTAAATATCTAGGAGGAACGATAAGCAGGAGCGGAGGTATAGAAATGGAGGTAAAACAGAGTGTGTGAAGGAAGGAAGGTTTTCGGAGCAATGGGAAGTATGTGGAAGACGAGAAATCTCGGAATGAAAGTAAAAAGTGCAATGTATCAAGGAATTGTTGTGCCAACAGTGATGTATGGGACTGAGACATGGGCTCTGAAGAAAAAGGAGAGAAGAAAGCTGGATGTGATGGAGATGAGCTGCTTAAGGAATATGTGTGGAGTTACTCATAGAGACAGATTGAGGAATGAAGAGATACGTAGGAGAGTGGGGCAGCAGGAACATTTGTCAGCCAGAGTGGACAGAATGGTGCTGAGCTGGAATGATCATGTTGAACGAATGGGAGATGAAAGCCTTACAAAGAGAATATGTGAGTCAGATACAAGGGGAGATAGAAGGGCAGGAAGACCCCCATTGAGATGGAGAGCTTTGGATGATAGAGGAATGAATATAGATCAGGCAAGGGAAGTGGTAATAAACAGGAATGAATGGAGAATGCTTGTGAATAGTTGAGTGAACACGTGGTCATTTGGGGAAAGGGGTCGGGCGCAAGTTGGACTAGATAATAGTCCATCAGGCGCCTGGCCCAGGAAGACGATTAATATGAAGGGTGTGCCTGGAAGTGTGGTGAGCGGGCTTGTAGCTTCGGCTCCGCTGCATGTCTGCCTGCCGAGATCGGAACCTCTCCGGGTGGTCGGGGGCCGGGGGAGTGCTGGAGCGACCTTGGTGACCCTGGTCTCTGGGTCTTCTCCTGGGTGACCTAAATGTGTGTGAATTTCTGTTTTGTCTGTGTTTCTTCGTTGTTTTATGTTGTGTTTTCCCTGTTCTTGCTCTGTCTTAAGGCGGCCAACCCCAAGAAAACAAATAATAATAAAATAGAATTAAATATAAAATAAAATATAAAAAATTGGAAAAGTGGGGATTGGGCCTGAGCATATAGATAGATAGATAGATAGATATATTTTCTTCTAGTTTGCTCCCTAGACCTTTATACATTAATCTGCTTGTCAATCATAAAAGAAATGAGGCGACGGGAAAGGAAAATAAGTTTGCACATTTTTCGGTAGAAAAATGTTCCGGCTGTAGGCCGGTTCCTACTAAATTACAGGCTCACCATCGCTCGCCAGGAATAATCCACACGTAAATGGCACGAAAGGTCTTAATATTGACAAAAAAATGGGGCGAAAGTTCTTAATATTTCCAAACTAATGAGGTGAACGTCTAAAAGTGTCATAAATACTAGGATTAAACATGAAGGAGAAAAGCGTCAAGAAAAAAACGAATACCTCCCCTTAATGATTGTGTGTGTAATATGGTCCCAGACTGCAGCAGCACAGTACTTCAGTGTTGGCCGAACCAGAGTGTTGTTATATGTTATGTTTGTTTGATATCTTGTGTGCAGTTGTGTACATTGATTTTGTACATTGATTGTTTAATTAAAATGTAAAACTTGCAAACAAAGCAAACCAAAACTGGGACATAAGACAATATAAAGTCAAAACAACTTATCAAAATCGCTATGTGGAAACAACGCTTACTAAAATAAAATGTTATGAAATAAAAGAACACAATCCACCACATACGGTGTACATTACTACACGAGCAAGTTAATCTGTTTCCCAAGCAAACGAATTGCACACATAACAACGCACTATCGTCACGTTCAAGGAATTAGTCAATTTGGGAAGTACGGGACGTTCTGGCAAATTTTACTAAACTAATATGGTCCCAGACTGCAGCAGCACAGTACTCCAGTGTTGGCCGAACCCCAGTTCTGTTATTATGCTATGTGGAACCCCAGTGTACAGGCTGGCGCAAAATTTGGTTAACTAGTGGATTATTGGGGAATTTGTATTAATTAATATATATATATTTATTATTAGTATTAGTTTTTTGTTATAGTTTCCTTCCTATACCTCCATAAAGCTTTAAACATTCCCCCAACACCCCTGTCGAGATAGATTTGTGCATTTTTCAGTAGAAAATTACCTAGCTGAAGGCCATTTCCTCCTAAATTGCAGGGTCGCTAACGTTCGCAAAGAAATAATCAACCCTTAATGACACGAAAGGTCATATAATCCCCAAACTAATGGGGGGAATTTTTAAAAATCTATATAAAACTAATTGAGTTAACTTTGAGGAAGAAGACGGTCCAGAAAATTCCCCTTTCATTCGGCACCTACTCCGCGTAACCGACTTCTGCACCACCCCTGTATATACTGTACATGCACGTATGGATGTACAGTCGGCACCTACTCCGGGTAACCGACTTCTGCACCACCCTGTATATACTGTACATGCACGTATGGATGTACAGTCGGCACCTACTCCGGGTAACCGACTTCTGCACCACCCTGTATATACTGTACATGCACGTATGTATGTACAGTCGGCACCTACTCCGGGTAACCGACTTCTGCACCACCCTGTATATACTGTACAGCTATTGACAAAAGTCCGTGAGGAAGATTTCTATAAGGAGATTACTGAGTGTTGTTGCAGGTAATTGCTCAAAACAACTAATGGATGGCGCCACCATATGTTTCACATATCCTCCCCCACTCCCACCCTTCTCTCCACTAATCTTCGTTGCTTTGCTCCTCTTTACCAACATGAATCGCTTAACTTTCATCTCTCTCTCTCATATATATATATATATATATATCGGGATTCCTTCACGTGTGTCGTTTGGAGTGTAACAAAGTTTACTTGCAATTGAATGACTAGCTGGTATATATTATATCACAGTTGTTACATCAAGCGAGTTCAGTAAGTATGATTCCCACCACCTGTCCTCCTCCACTTAACACCTTTCTATACTGCTATGTCATTCTGATTATATTATGGGTAAATTAGTATAGTATTCAGCTTGGGAAGGACCTGTAGGCATCATAGGGATGCGAACACCATCTATTTATATATATTTTATCTTTGACGGTCACAGCTTGTTCCTAAACGTACTAGACTTATCTATTGATGACCAAAACAAAATGATACAATCCGTCACGGTATTTAGTTGGTTAATTAACCTTTTGAAGATGGTGATGCATTTTTACAGTATATTCTAGCTACCATTAGACGATTAGATGATCTGTGGGAGTTATAAGGGTAAAGACTATATTAATAAAGTAGACGTGCCGTTGTGCCCAAAATCAAAACGGCATACCCAACTCTGCGATGGGTTACCATCATCATTAGTAATACCATCATCAATAATACTATCACCATCATAACTACTGTTATCATCACTACAACTGTCACCATCATCACTACTAAACGGCACGTCTACTTTAGTACTACAGGTATTATAACCATCATCTTACAATCATCATTACTACTATCACCATCATCACTATTACTCTCATCATTATCACTACTACTGTCATCATCACTACAACTTTCACCATCATCACTACTACTGTCACCATCACCATTACTACAGTATCAGAACTACTACTGATATAATAATTAATACTACTCCCACCATCATCACTACTACTCTCATCATTAGCACTACAACTGTCACCATCATCACTACTAGTCACCATCACTATCATCAGCACTACTACTGTTTTTATCATCACTACTATTCTCATCATCATCACTACTATCATCACCATCATCACTACTACTGTCACCATCACCATTACTACAGTATCAGAACTACTACTGATATAATAATTAATACTACTCCCACCATCATCACTACTACTCTCATCATTAGCACTACAACTGTCACCATCATCACTACTAGTCACTATCACTATCATCAGCACTACTACTGTTTTTATCATCACTACTATTCTCATCATCATCATTACTACTGACATCATCACTATAATTGTCACGATCATCACTAATATCACCATCACTAGTACTGTCACCATCGTCACTACCATCATCATCACTACTAGCATTACCACTGCAACTATCACCTTCATCATTACTATTATCAGCATCATCTTACATATAAGTACTGCTATCACTATCATCACTACTAATATGACCATCATCATTATGACTAGTGCTGTCACCATCATCACTACTACTTTCAGCATTACCACTACTACTGGCATTATCACTACACCTTGATATAGTGATTTCCAAGTAGGCCATATGACTTAAGAAGAAAGTAGTATTAATGTTTATGATTACATGTCGTGCAGCCAGTACCCATCATACATCAGCCAACCTTATTATACCAACGTGGAATCTGGCGAGTTCGATTTCATTCGCTATGTTTGTGCGGGATATTTGAAATGTCCACAAATCATCTTTAAATGTGGAGTCATGCACGACACGCATATTTTGTTAAATGATTGATAGGAATAATGCAAAATAATTAGCCAAAATATAAAAAATAGTTGCAATCCATTATCTTCAATATAGATCAGACACGGATAATGACGGATTATGCAAAGTAATCGATAGGTGAGACCCTATGGTAGAGCAGGGGAATAATAGGTTATATTTAAATTGTGATACAATTTGTATAAATCTATCTCACATTACACGTTAAACAAATTAATGCAAATTAAAACAAACAACAACATATCTACTGATTCTTACGTGCCTGCCTGTAAAAAATAATTGCTGAAGAGCAGATACACATATAATTATATGGAGTAAAATTAGTCCATATGTAACGTCATTTTCACCATATAAGGCATTGTTTTCTCTGGGTTAAATATATACTTGCATGACCTGGCTTCGAAAGTTGTCATATTTGGTAACTTGTATCTACTATTAGCTTATATATAACCTGTTTAAAATACTTTTTATCAAGTTGTCTCCCAAGTCGTAGTGTGACACCCATATTGCAGACTTGGCTATTATATATTTCATTGTGTTAAATTCTACATGTCTATATCAATGTGAGGGCATTCCTGGAATCACCAAAAGGGATATAAACGCTATTATTTATGATACAGTATAGCATCTTTACCTACTCTAATAACTTGTGTAGGTTAACATATATTATCGATCAATATTATGATTTCATTAAACTAATACAATATTCAATTTTCATTTATATGCAGTGCAATCTAATAACATAATATTATACTCATGTAATTGACAACAGGGCCCGCCGTTGGTCGACCATCCCCCTCTAACCTCGGAAACAAAAACTAGCGTCAACTAAGCAACTATTCCTAGCCTAATCGGTATTCACACACACACGCACACACACACACACACTCACAGACCACTGTTTGCCTCAATAAGCATTTTCATAGTGAGTGTATTATTATAGAGGATTATTTTCGGTTGCAATCAATAATGAACACTTAGTAAAGTAAAGATTCAGTAACCATACTGAGTATATGTAAGGCACTTGATATACGTACTATATACTGTATATATATTGCCGTATGTGTGAGTGTATGTATTCGTGTGCGTTTGCATATGATCGTGGCGTGGTATAGTGCATGTATTTTTTTATGAAATATATACAAATAATTATAAATTGTAGGAAAACAAATATACAGTCTTCAAGGTATATTTGGTTAAACGTTGTATACATTTTAGTTAAATATTTTACAATTATACATTGCACTGTAAATACAGAAAATTAAGCACCAATGCATATCACATAATTATGCCGTATGACTGTTAGGATCCACATTATTTTGTCTATTCACCCATGCGCTGGAGAAGCCTAACTAGTAATATGTGCATAGTCTCAACATTTTATGAAACAAACATTATATATGCAAACCAAAACTCCTATATAATCATTGCTACTGTTTCGTTCTCCGCTTAAACTGTTGCTCAACTCGCCATTCTAAACACGTGGTTAGATAATATATGTGGAAAACTTAAGTCTAACATTAATAACGTGTATATTAGCACAACCGTGTGTAACATTTACATTTATCATTCAGTATAATGGTTCATGTATATATTATGACTGTCTAGATGATTTTCATGTTGGTAATTTGTGAATATGATCACAGTATACTCTAACTACCATTATAACACAGGTCATTGTGTGCAAGCACAATGTTATCTACAATGAGAGATTTTACTACCACTTAACATTTTTACATAGCAGTTTACTAAACATTTATTGACAATAAACTTTATTTAATTTGGCCTATGTCTATGACTTCAAGATAATCGTATTATGATAGTAAAATAGTTGATAGAATACCGTAGGTATAATTATATGGTAATTCAAATCTCTATGTATCCCATGCCATCCAGTAAAATCATTGTAAGTTGGCCGAACATGAAATAGTGAAGCTGCCATCCGTATTTTGTGTTTCATAGTATTAACGATCTATTGTACTGCGAGATAAGGACGGAAATACTCTACCACCTCAGATTTCCATTACCTCACTGTAGACGTTTATGCTATTTTGATTTGTATTGTCTCAAGACAGAAAGGTGAAAATTGCATGGTCCATTTCTCCCCAACCTCAAAACCTCTGGAAATACCACACCTGTCCAGGCCTGCCACCTTGTGTCACGGAACAAACAAATATCCTCTATCTGTATTGTCCTAAACAATGTAATGGTTTTGACCCACTTACCATATCTTTCAATTCTAAACAAAATAACAGGTGCTTCATGTGCTTACTGTGAAGCTAGTTTATTTAGACAGATATGCATAACATAACTGTTGGTATGCCTGGAGACAATAATATATCCTTGTGACTTTCATTGGCAACCAGTATTATAGTTATACTAATTAATACACAAAGGATTACTGTGTTAATTAAATTTTGGTTTGCATAATTAACGTTTGTTTCATTAAATGTTGAGACTATACACATATTACTGCTTAGGCTTTTCCAACGCATGGGTGAATAGAAATCATTTGGATCATAACAGTTATATAATGCATACGGCATAATTATGTGATATGTATTGGTGTTTAATCTTCTATATTTACAGTGCAATATAATTGTATATTACACAACTCAAATATATTATAAATGTTATAAATATGCCTTGAAGAATATATATATGTTCTTACAACTTATACATATTTGTTTTTACTTCTAAGCAAACAATAATACATTATAACACGCCACAAGCATAATATTATGCAAACACACAGACTTGCACACATACGCGCATACGCAAACGCAGACAATGGCTAATATTGTATCCACTCACTGTTACATGAAGTGTTATGAATTATAAGATTATGATATGCATTGCAATTGCAGAGCATGTATTTAGTATTGCTACTAAATAATTCAATTAGTAATTGTTCAATATTGCAACTGTAAATATCCGTCTTTAATTATTATTATTAATATAATTATAATAATAATAATAATAATAATAAAAATAGTAATCATACTAATATTTATTATTATAATGATAGAAGTAATACAAGTAGCAATAGTAAACATAATAAAATTCGATAACATTATCACGAGCAATGCGTACTATTATCATTACCTTGTTAATTCTCACTATTTGCATTAGTACTATGATCATTATCAACATTAATACTTTTACTATTACTCGTAAATGAAGGGGCGAGGGAACGCGAAGGTGATCCCGTTTCTAAGAATTGGAACTGTACACGTTTTTATTAAGGCTCTGTCTCGAGTTGGCCACCCCCAGCAATGGGGTATGTGGCTGAGTATATACATGCATGCATACATACTATCAGCATTGTAGTGTATACATACATTAAATTGATCAATAAGTTGGGCAAACTTCCAAAGGGCAAGGTCAAAGGTGAAGGCAAAATTATATTTAGTACGAATATGAAATGGTCATCCAATATATATATTATACTCTTGATTTATAGTTTTTTGTCACAAATCAAAGCCATATGACAGTTTTCTTACTGTTTTTCTCAAATGTCAACAATCCGATTAGTAGAATTGGGTATGCAATTATCTTTCCAAAATGCGAAAACAGTATTTATATTTTATTATCTGGGCATCAATCTATAAAAGATACTTGATAGTTTCATAGATACCGAGTTTAGAATATGATAAGTGTTACATTTCTGACAATGTGTGTGTGTGTGCCTAAAAGTTATATCCAATACAAATATCGTAATCATATCACATTCATCCCTCACATAATCCCATAATCTCTCTCTCTCGCTTCATTATGTAAATTAACAATACGTTACATTTAATTACAAGTTACATGGTGAATTTGTGATACTTTGAACTCTGTTTTGAATTAAACTACCACAAATACTAGATTAATAATGATACCCAATGTGTATTTTTGGCAGAAATGGCAACAGGAAGGGCCAATTCACCTGACGTAATCACCGACCGAGGGAGGATTATAGGAATGTGGGAGATTGGCACTCCAGTATCTGATATTGCAACAGCTATTGGGTTCTGTGAAAACACAGTTAGGAAATGGATCAAGAGGAGGGATCATTGACCACCAGACCAAGGAGTGGAAGGCCCCGCTTCACAACTAGAGAACAAGATGATCGCATCCTGGAGGCTGGGCAAAATAATCCCTTCGGATCGGCAGTGCAGCTAACCAACGATCTACAATTACCTTGCAGCTCCAGAACAACAACAAGACGGTTTCATGAGCAGAATTTGCACTGCTACATCCCAGCCAAAAAAGATGTCCTTACGGATGCACACAAGGATGCCCGACTGAGGTTTGCACAGCACTTCAGTGTCGTCGATGACAACTTTTGGAATAGAGTAATATTTACTGACGAAAAATGTTTTTCGTCAGTTGAACAAGGTCGCAGACATTGCTGGAGGGCTAGAAATACGAGGTATGCAGCAGAAAATATTCAACACAGGGCAGTGAGTGGTCGTGTTACGGTAAATCTTTGGGGATGGATGTGGGCTTACGGACCAGGTGAGTTGGTTAATACCAATGGTCGTTTTAATGGAGATGAATACATCACTATACTTGAGGATGTATTGTTACCAACAGTCCGTGCTATGGCCATCCCCGCACCTGATCCATTTATTCTAGTCCAGGATAGAAGTCCAATTCATACTTCTTGGATAGTCCGAGAATGGTTTAACCGACATCCAGAAATAGAGCTAATGGACTGGCCACCATAGGGTTGTGACCTAAACCCTATAGAGAATATGTGGGGCATAATGTGCAATGAATGGAAAGTTGATGTGGCGAACCAACGAGCTGTCGAATGGAAAGCACATGAAGTCTGGGATGGAATCCGTCGCCGGCCAAACATTTGCACTAATCTGGTTGCTTCAATGCCAAACAGACTGAGATAGGTCATTGATGCAAATGGTGGATGGTCATCATACTGATGCATACCTCAATAATATGATATATCAAATAAAATATGGTTCTGTATTTCATTGTGTAGGTTCTTTACATATTAATACATCAAGTTCCTCTTGCTTAGGTGATTACATTAATTTAAATATGATTACTGATTAATTATATGTATAAATGCTCTCGAAATTGAATGCATAAATAAAATTATAGACATTTAGTTATCTTATAATTTAAGTGACTAGGATTTTCAAAAAAGAAAATCGAACAAAACATGATTAGATGTGATAATGTCACACTTATTAAGTGATAATACAATGCAACTCAAGCTGTCAAAGATTACACATAATGTGGTATCAATTGACTATAGATCATATTAAAGTAAAATATATTGATTCATATTGATCTACCTAATTTCTTCCTTTGATATTTTGTCTTTTGTAAGCATATATTATTAAATTCAAATCCATTTATGTTGTATTTTCTCAGGTAATATTTTGTGTACCGGTATGTATTATATATTGAGATCCCTTACATAATATTAAAATTGCAATTTATATTATTCTGCGTTATTATATAATGACATTATTAATTAAAAAATATATGTAATACTATATTTAATAATATAACAAATGCATAAATACAAATAAGAAAATGTATTAACCCTGGCATCTGTATTTGCAGAAGTGATTGAACTTTGCATATTGTGAGAAACAAAATTATATATAGATACGGGGTGAGAGTGTCATAAAGTGGAAAGGTAAAAACACGACAATGACCTTGCACGTTCAGGTGTTAAACAAAATGTGGCATCGAACAGAGTAAAGCATATTTATATTTAAACACGTTGACATAATTATTTTAAAATAGTTCAAATCATGCTATTATATCTTGAAAGTATTTATTTATGCCTTAAAGAACGAGAAGGCATTACTCAAGCTTTATAAATTTGTCACATGTTAGCCGGAATAAATCAAACTAAGGCATAATTGCATTGAAGTAATTATTCTAAATTAGTTTAAAATGCCTTGCCTACAAGACATTTTTCCTAAGCTTATAAATATCGTCTAAGGTTAACCTCTTCCTTACCGAGGATGTATTTTGTGTTATTCCAGCTATATTTGGACGATTTTAGGCAGCTTAGGAGGATACTGTGATAGTTAATATGAATAATCAAGATAGTTTGAAGCCTGTAAATTGAATCACGTCCTCTCTACGCTGGATAAAATCATCCAATACTATCCAGTTTATAATGACAAGGACAACTCGGTACTAAGGGATTAACCAGATTACTATTAGAAATACATTAAATTTAATATATTTATCCCTCCTTTATCCCCAAAGTTATGGCAGTCATATTGACTGCCATTAGCGTATATATATATAATTATATATATTTAGTGAATGTGTAGGATATTCATGTTGGCGAGAGTAGTACAGCAGTTGAGGGTACTGGTGGAGGGGTGGAATAAGGTTAAGGGGGAGGGGGAGGCTAAATGAAACATAAGGTGGCGCCATCCATTGGATGTTTTGGGCACTTACCAGCCACGGCACCCAATAATCTCCCTATAGAAATCTTCCTCACGGACTTTTGTCAATAGCTGTACATGCACGTATGTATGTACAGTCGGCACCTACTCCGGGTAACCGACTTCTGCACCACCCTGTATATACTGTACATGCACGTATGTATGTACAGTCGGCACCTACTCCGGGTAACCGACTTCTGCACCACCCTGTATATACTGTACATGCACGTATGTATGTACAGTCGGCACCTACTCCGGGTAACCGACTTCTGCACCACCCTGTATATACTGTACATGCACGTATGGATGTACAGTCGGCACCTACTCCGGGTAACCGACTTCTGCACCACCCTGTATATACTGTACATGCACGTATGGATGTACAGTCGGCACCTACTCCGGGTAACCGAATTCTGCACCACCCTGTATATACTGTACATGCACGTATGGATGTACAGGTGGCCACATAAGTTCTGTTCCTCGTCGTGATCTTATGTATGAAAGACAAATTAGTATGTATGAATTTTGAGCGCGGTTTCTATTAATTATCAGTTGACCAATCATATGAGTTAACCACTGCATAAGAAACTACACTCGTAATTCACTCATGCCCATTATAATTCCATCTATTAGATCACGGAGAGGAACATAACTTATGTGGCCAACTGTACATGGATATACATATTAATGGTCACAACCAACCCCTAAGTGTCGGCGCGTTAAAGAACCGGCCATAACACTACCTTTTACTTTCTTAAGTGAGGATGAATGCTTTTTGTGGCTCCCCTCCTCCCCCATGTTTAGCCCCATTAATTTGGCGATTTCAAGACCTTTCGTCCCATTTCTTTGTTAATATAAAGAAAAAGGTACTGTCCAAATCTATCATGAAGGGCGGTCTTGCGAGTGTTTTTTTTTTTTTTTTTTTTTTTTTTTTAAAGCTTGATGAAGATAAATAAGATAAATAAGATAAGTAAGCAAATAAATATGCCCCTCCCCCCTTAGGAGCTAGCGTGGTGGAAGGTTAAAGCCACACTGATCACGCTGATGTACGGTCATGGGCAGGCCACCGACGTCTGTCCTCACTTTAGTGGAATGGGGTTTTCTATAACAATGATAATATTTATCATTAATTGTGGGTCAATCAAATTCCCATATATTAATATTAAATATACGGTAGTTAATTTACTATATTGTTTCATAGTAGATATTTGGTAGGAGAATATGGTTTGGAATGAATAATCGAACCACCGGACAGCTTCGATACTCTTTGTATAGGCAAAGACAGGCCATGCGTTCGCGGAGAATTTAGTGTACCAACAACTTCCATCGAATGTGGACTCCTAGACCTTTCTATCCAGCCTGTTTGAACACCTGCATAGCTAATTTGTTTACATAGCTAAGCATACCTAATTTGTTCTTTCTATATGTAAATAGGCCTGTTTATATAATGGGGGGTTCAATTTAGGGTGCTAGATTAATTTAATAACGATTATATACATTCTTAACCCTTAATTAGCGGCTCACCACATAAGTCGAGTTAAATAAAGCTGGACTATGTGGCGGCGCTCGACATAGGTCGAGTGGCAATTTCAGCACGTAATGTTGCTGAGAGAGAGAGACAAGTGGTGGCAGGAGACTAGCGAGCGTATGACTGCTCCAGACCACCGCGGCGAACCTACTGACACGAATCTCAGCTCCCTCCTCCCTCTCTCACTCGCTACATACTGAATTATATGGGGAAAGTACCGAATTACATGCTTTTTGCACTCGCGTTGCACGGTTATTGCAAGAAAACTAGCCATCATAAAAGGATCGTTATGGTGTCATTCGAAAGCTCTGTTTATGCCCTTTCAGGGATAGGTACTTGTTTTACGTTCTGGGTCTTATTTAGGCATGAAAATGATCACGTAAACAGCCCTATTTTGGCTAAAAACACCCCGCTGGGCGGTACATATAAATAAACCGCATAGGCCGCTCGTAAGGTGTTAAGGTAACTCTAACCTACTGTAGGTTAACACACACATGGTTTCAATTTGATGTTTATTTAATGTAAACTAAATACAGCCCACGGTCAATATGCAGGACGCGCAACAATATAGGCAACAAATGTATAATATTAGTTTGGGGTTCCTATCATCATTGCTATATAATTTTTATCCTCGGGAAAAACTATTTTTTTCTTGGGATTTTGTTTTTGTTTGGTCATTATCCTAACCAAAAAACCTAACCTAACCTAATAGCCCCCAAATACATTTAGGTTTGGTTAGGTTAGGTTTTTTGGTTAGGTTAGTGAAGACAAAAAATCCCAAGAAAAAAAATAAAAATCCCAAGAATTTTTTCTTTTCCCCGAGGATAAAAATGATATAGCAATAAAGCATATAATGATAGGTACCCTAAACTAATATTATAAATGTGTTCCCTATATTGTTGTGCGTCCTGCATATTAACCCAGTCCACTCGAAGGTTAGTCTTTGTTCAATTTTGTCCCCAAGAGTTAGGGCATGATCTAATAGTTGTCCAAAATGCTTAGGCAGCATTCAGAACTGTTCCACCAAATATTAATAAGTAACTCCTGACCACGTGAGCATAATTATACAAGTGTATACCAATTCGATTCTTTGAACCATTAACCCTTTAACAACCATTACGATATTTTCATATTTTGGTTACCATTAGACGATTTTATTTAGTTATAATCTACGTCGAAGACTCAAATGGGTAAATACGATCTCAATAAACCATCTTAATAACATAGGTCCTTTTTAAGCTGCATAAAACCGTATATTTATAGCCAGAATCAAAGGTGAGTAGACGTCATGGTGCTGAAGCATCAGGGCTCATAAGAAAGCATTGTTTGTCTTGTTTGCGTTCGATACTGATTCAAAAGCATGCGTTGCTATTTATGCTCTTGATTGTAATTTTTGATATATTTTAAAGCCTCACAACTGATCAAACGAACCTCATAAATGAAAATATCTGGTAATTTTTTTTACAAGAAGGTTCAACTCAGCCCAAGACACATATACTGTAGATTCCGATCGTGGCACCGTATGGTAAAGACGTGTTTAGTCTGTGCTTCTGGTGTTGTAGTTAATCGGGCTGGGCTGGGCACACTGAACGTTGGCGTTCAGTGGGATAGACCCAGGCCAGACTTGGAATTATATGGCCACTGGGGGAGTCGCTCTAGTGCCGGTAGACAACAACATGGAGGGACAGTCGAGTGCCGCCATGGAAGATAGCCCCTCTTTGTCCCAGAAACGAAGCCTTGAGACCGGGGATGAGAGTGACCTCGGTAATGATAAGTAATGTGCAGGCAATGCACAGAAACTATCGCGGCTGGTCCTGATGTGACGGCGTCTACGCCGTGGGACCACCTCCCGGAGCTGCCAACCGCGGATGGCTGCCGACCCTCCACGGCCGGAGACAAGATCAATCGACCAGTGGAGGACAACCGGATGCCGGCCGCGGGGAGCAGTTTCGGGAGCCAAACCGTCACAACTATCCCCTGCCCCCTCCCTTGGGGCACGGGTCCTTGGAGCGTCTTCGGTCGCGCCGGGAATTTCCACACCTCTCACACCACACACACACATCACACAGTTTTTCCTACACCGAGAAATGACTCTCCGGCTGTCATTTCTCGAAGACTTCTTCTAGCCGGAGACATTGAGAGCAACCCAGGACCCACGTACACATACATATGTCCAACTTGCTCAAAACCCATCACTTCGAGTCGCCACACTAAGGGTTCAGTTCTCTGCAATGCATGCAGGAACGGGACCCACTTCACCTGTACAACACTTGCCTCCAAGAAACACTACACGAACACCTGGACCTGTTCCTCATGCCCCTCCCTCTCCCAGTCAAATCCCTCGCCTAAAACCCGTCCACCTCTCCCCCCCAACCCACCTAGCCTTTTCATATCATCCACTCCCCCCCCCTAAAACCCGTCCACCTCTCCTCCCTAACCCACCTAACCTCCCCATACCATCCACATCCTCAACTCAACATACCACACCCCATCCTAATCCATTCCAACCCCCATCTCCTGCTCCCCAATCCCCACCCCCACCTCACCCATCCCAACCTCCAGCCCCTCCCTCACCCCCACCCCATCCTCGTGCAGCAGCACCCAACATACATCGTGCACATAACATTAACATTCTCCAATTGAACATAGATGGCATTAACACAAAGAAACACAAACTCTCACACTTCATCAAACAACACAACATACACATTGCCATCTTACAAGAAACAAAACTCTGCACATCACAAAAATCACCCACATTTCATAATTTCACCACCATCAGACAAGACCGGGCTGTCGGCGGGGGCGGTGGCCTCATCACCCTGGTACACAATGAAATATCATGCATAGTAACCAGTGTACAAACCAAATCCCTCCTCCCCCCAAATGATAACACAACAGAAATACAATCAATTAAAATACGCACTGGCAACAAATCCAACATAACCATCATAAACACATACATCCCTCCCCAAACATCCCTTACAGTACCAAATGAATACAGACCACACTTACAACACATCACAAACACCCCACACATCATCCTGGGTGGCGACTTCAACGCCAAGACGTCGGCCTGGTTTGTCGACAACCCCGACACAGACAGAGGGCTGGTACTACAAAACCAAACAGATAACCTCATCATCCTTAACGACATCCATCAACATACCCATATTCCTCACCAAGCCCTCTATAACCCATCATCTCCAGACATCACCTTTTGCTCCCCAGAACTCGCCCCCACAACATCCTGGAGGGTGGTCAGAACCTTAGGCTCTGACCACCTCCCGATCATTATCACCACCAAAACCAGACTCACCCCAGCTAGCCACAAACACACATACACCAATTATAAAAGAGCAGAGCTAACTGGGAAGCATTTACAAATGAGACAGAACAACACTTCACAACTCTAAACAGTACACCCATCACTAACATCAACAATGCTGTACACATACTCAATAAAACTATCCAAAACGCTGACAAGAAACACATTCCAAGAGGTAACAGAAAAAGACACAACCCCAACTTCACACCAGAAATTCAAAACCTCATCAGACAACGCGACACACTGAAACACTCCCCAGCACCCCACACACAAGACATCACACAACAAATTCAAGCACTCAACACCCAAACTAACAACAAAATACAAGAACAACAAAAACTAAATTGGAATAACTTCCTACAAACACTTGATCACAAAACAAACCCCAAAAAACTCTACAAAACACTAAACAGCATCACACTTTCCAACAGCAACACAACACAATCACATGCTGCAATCACAACAACAGACTCTACTCCTTCATGTAAACAACAAGCAAACACTCTCATCAATCACTTCTCACATGTCAGCCACCTAAAACCTCACAAAGACGACCGACGTGTCATCCGACGTAAGAGACAATTCCCCACAGACCCTGACTATACACCCTTCACCAATCACCAGACAAAGCATATCATCAACAATCTCAAGCACTCACCTGCCTGTGGCCTAGACAACATAAGCAACATACACCTCAGACACCTGGGACCACAAGGCATACAAGCACTCACTAACATATCAAACTACAGCTATTCACACAACACAATACCAGACATTTGGAAGCATGGTATCATCATAACATTCCCCAAACCCAACAAAGACCCCACGCTACCCTCCTCGCACCGCCCCATCACACTCCTTTGCTCCCCCTCCAAAGTCATGGAACGCCTAGTATTACAACTAATTACACCCGACCTACCCCTAGCTCCAACACAACATGGCTTTAGGCCACTGCACTCCACAAACACTCTTCTCACAGACCTTACACAAAGAGTTTTTGACTGCATCAACTCAGCTAGACCACCACACAGATCACTATTAGCCACACTCGACATTAGTAAAGCCTTCGATGCCATCCCCCGCCACAACCTAACAAACAAAATCTACAACACAAACATGCACAACAACACAAAAAGGTGGCTGGCCAACTTCCTAGCAGGCAGATGTGCACACGTATCTTTTGCCGGTCAGTCATCTAAAATCAGAAACTTTCCAAACGGAGTCCCACAAGGATCCGTCCTATCGCCCGCACTCTTCAATCTGTACATGCACGAATATAACTACACCCAATACGCCCCAAATAAACTTAGCCTCCTATGCAGATGACATAACACTCACATGCACACACACCATGACCCAAGAAGAGCAACAGATCTCCTTCAACCCTATCTCAACACACTACATGGCTGGTGCACTACAAACAGACTTAATCTAGCTCCAGCCAAATCCACCGCAACCCTGCTCACAAGCTGGACAGGTGAACACGAATACATCCCTCAACTCACCATAAACAACACACCCCTAACACATACACACACACACCCAAAATCCTAGGAGTAACATATGATACTCATATGACATTCAAACAGCACACCACAAACATTAAAAAAAACCTGACACCCAGACTTAACGCCCTCAGGTCACTTGCTCACACAAAATTTGGACACAACAAAGAAACTACCACCACAGTATATAAACAATACATAAGATCAGTGATGGAATACGCAAGCCCAGCCTGGGCTTCTAACCTAGCTGAAACACATCATTACAGACTATCATTACAGACTATTCAAAACAAAGCCCTGAAGATCATTACAGGCTGCACAGCTACTGCACCCACAGATCACCTACATCAAGAAACCAAAATCCTCAAAGTCAAAGACCATCTGGACATGAGAGGCACTCAATTCCTGGCAGCAGCCTCCACAAACCAAGACCACCCACTAAACTACATGGCAACACACCCACAGACACCAAGAAATATCAAAACAACACCCAGCACACGGTATCACACACAATTATTGTCCTCTCTCCCTCCCTGCCCACCCCGAACCAACTTCCAGAAGCACATCCATACTCATATCTCTCGCCAATCCATCCACTCACTCACAGACAACACGCAGCTGCATGCACGACCTCCCGAAATCCATCCTTCCGAATCCTCCCTTCCTCGCGAGGACAGAGTCCACCTGGCCAGGCTGAGATGCGGACACCATCCAGCTCTCCTGAGCTATCAGAAGAGACTGGATGACTCCGTTGTCGACGCCTGCCCGGGATGTAACACAGCACCCCATACCATTAAACACATAATAGAAGACTGCATTTCACACAACCACTTACGCCAACAACATAATCTACACTCAATGAGAGCTCTGTGGGAAAGCCCGATCGTGGCCATGGCCTTCCTCAGGGACTCGGGGCTGTTCGGCCAGGCAGCTTAGGGAACAACAACAACAACAACTATCGCGGCATGCCGTAGAGCGTGATGTGAGTGGGGTTCAAGTGTCAGTGGGTGATGATAGTATAAGTGACGGAGTAAAGGAGACTGTGACGAATAGGTCTACCCCAGTGTCGGAGAGGGTCACTTATATCATCACCAAAGTGCCAAGATCCCGGGTGTTTGATAACTCGGCGAAGGTCACAGAGGCAGTGAATGGGTCTCCTTTCGGGGATTTTGTTAGACCTGAGGATGGTAGTGTGTTGGGTAGAGGTAAGGCGTTAACCCTCAGTACCCGGTTGGGCTTCCAGCAGCCCATAACAAACTCGCGCTGTGGGACTCAGATGGGCTTCTGAAGTCCATAAGCTTGGAAACCTATTAAGCATGGGTTGAAAGCCATGCGTCGAACCGTATGTAAACAAAGCCTGTCGGAGCGACGTTACACCTTCAAAATCAAGAAGGAGAAGTCAGAGGTTTGTTGATGTCTGCTAAGACGAAATTAGTGTCTATAAATGTCCGATATTGCTAACATCGCGTCAAAACTCTCTCCACGTAAATCGTCGTCACAACTGAACCAGTAGTCCTAGAGAGCTATTCTCAACGCCAGTCTACATATACGAAACAGGGCTACGATTTGAGATAAAAAAAACAAAAATAACAAATATAGGGCTAGGGTATTACGTCGTTTTTCGGCCAGATCCCCCGGGTTTCATGGTTGTCATTTGCAAGGCGAGACCAGTCCAGAGGGGTTAAGCGTCCATCTGGCCAGGGACCTAATTGAGGACTCAGTGGTGCCGCTTGATACCCTTACCAAATTTGGGGAGTGGACGGTGTCATGCAGGGCATCTATCTCCCCGGAAGACGACAGATACTCATGGGGCAAGATTGGCCCAGTGCACCCGGACATATCACACAGTGTCATTTTGGAGTCATTAAACATTATGTCGGGTGCTGGGGGTATTACCGTCCTGGAGGAGGTCACGCGCCTGTCAAAGCGTGGACCCGCAGCGAGTGGGGATGGGGATGCGGCCCAGACCCAGGTCGATGCCCGGGTAGTCAGGCTGCGGTTTAGGGGGCCTTTACCTGCCATGGTGGCCTTGAGGCGTGTTTGTTACCAGGTGACACAGTACTCAATCCGCATGCTGAGGTGCTTCAACTGCCACTATTTTGGCCATGGTACAGTGTCCTGCAGAAATAAGGTGAAGTGCTGTAATTGCAGTGGCTTTCATGACATGATAAGAGAAGGTCATGCCTGTAGCAACTCACCCAGCTGCGATTATTGTGTGGGGGGCGCACAGGGTGACGTCCCGCTCGTGTCCGATGTTTGCACGTGCGATTGCCTATCATGAGGAGTATAAGGCCGGGGAGATGAGTGTGACAAACCTAAACGGGCTCCCCAGAGGCCTTAATCCAACCCAGCGATGATTTGCATCATTGGCTCCGATCAATCCACTGCCCACCAGATCGGCAATTGGTCCTCCTCGCCGGGCTTCTCGGTCTACCAGTGGTACCGCTACATACGCAGCGGTGGCGGCCTCCAACAGGTATGCGGCCCTAGGGGATCTGACGGATGAACAGGATTAAGAATATGCATAGGAAGAGGTGGATTTCGGGGATGGTGTTCGGCGGATGGTGGGTGTTTCGGACCAGCCCAATTCCAGTGCAGGAGTGGTTGTCCACCACCCGGCGTCCCCCAGGTCACCGCAGCCGCGTCGTCGTGCGTTGCAACTCCGACACAACAGTCCCTCACAGGATGCACCTCCTCCCCCTGACTGCCATCCTGACCCGGTTTCGGTGCATGCATCTCACCCTATTCCACGTCCAGTATGCCCCCCTGTTTCTGCCCACCCTGCTGCTGTAGTTGCTGACTCCCGGAAGCACCCCGCGTCTGGGTCTGGTCCCACATCTTCAGGGAGTGGGGACACATATGGACGTTTGTTTACGAATTTCTGGGAGTGTTTCATGAAGGCCCTGACTCTATGAGAGAGATGCATTGCCCTGATGCCCAGACTGCTTGCCCTACTGATGGTTCAGTAGCACCGCCACGATTACCAGTAAAATTTGTCTTATTGAACGCCCGTTCACTACACAGGAAAACGCAGGATTTGAAACTATTAATTGAAGGGGAAGCCCCGATCGTGGTGGGGGTCTGTGAGACGTGGCTATCACCTTCGCTGATGCTCCAGATTCTCGGGTTCCTAGTTCACCGAAAGGACAGGGATAACCGGGGGTGGTGGACTGACGTTGGCTGTACGAGAATCGATGCCCAGTAAAATGCTACATCTCCAGTGTTATGATGGGGGAGTGATGGAAGTCCTGGCGGTGAGTGTGGCATTGAGGACGGGCTGGGCGATGATCCTCCTCTATTATAACCCGTGCCGTAATGTGTCCAGCGATGAATTTAATAATTATTACGGCCAGATGCCTTCTCCCTGTCTGGTGTTGTGGGATTTTAATGTCAGGCATTGTCATTGGGATCCAGGAGTCCGCCAAACGTCTCGCAATCAATCAGGGACGTCACTCTTCGACACCCTCCTGGACAGCCCCAATCTACATCTACTCACCCCCCCCAGGCCTCGCTACCCGCATCGACCCCCATACAGCGAGGTCTTCCCCCCTAGATCTCTGTTTTGGGGATGGCCTCTTTCTGGGGTTGGAGGTATCCACGGATCCCTACATGGGTAGTGGTCACCTCCCTATCATCATTGAGGTGCCAGACTTTCCATCTCCAGCGACTTGGCACGCTCGCCCCTGATGGGCATTCCATGAGGAGGGCTGGTCTTCGAATCAAACGGCAGTCCGATCTCTCCCTGCCCCAGCTGTGGATTCTCTGAGAGTGGGGGCGGCAGGCATATCAGTGGCTCTGGTGGCGGCGGTTAAGGGGGTTTTCAGGAGGTTGGGAGGTCCCCTAACTTCCAGGCCTGCAGTCCCTTGGTGGAACAGTGACTGTACTGAGGCAGTCCGGACCCGTCATCGTTCCTGGAACCATTGGCGACGGCATCCCTGTGTTGATGCGAAGAAGGAGGCGCGTGGCATGGAAGCGCGATGTGCAAGGATCATCTTGTCGGCCAAGAGGAAGTCGTGGACTGCCTTATGTCCCACGCTCCGCTTCGACAGGTCCTGCAAGAGGGCTTGGACGTTTGTCAGGAGGATGAATGGTCAGAGAGTGGACCCATCATTCCCTCAGTGATCCCCAGGAGCAGGCTGACCATTTTGTCGACCATTTTCAGGGAGTGTTCGGAGTGCCAGCCCCTCTACCAGATGCCGACACATGGGAATCGGATATCTTGTCTCGGTTGGAATCCCCCGCCCCGAAAGGTCTGGCAGGCCCACTGACCACACAAGAACTACACCGTACACTACGTTCCCTTCCCAGAGGCAAGGCGATGGGATACGATGACGTAGCATATGAGATGCTGGTCCATTTACCGCAGACAGACCTGGATTCGCTGCTGGCCTTCTTCAACAGTGACTGGTTTGCCAGATTCTATCCTGATCCATGGAAGCATGCTCTATTGTTGCCGTTCCCGAAGCCGGGGAGTGACCCCGCACTCCCTACTTCTTGGAGAGGAATCTGCTTACAATCGGTGGTGGGTAAGGTCATGGGGAGCATGGTGTCATCACGACTCATGTGGTGGCTAGAATCAAGGGCTCTATTAGCAGCGGACATGTGCGGCTTCCGTTCCGGCCGGGGTACAATAGATGTGCTGCTGTGGTTGGAGTACCTGATACTAGATGCTTATCGTGGCAGGCGGGTCCTGTTGGCCGCCTTCATTGACATCGCAGGCGCTTTTGATTCGGCATCCCATACCAGTATTCTCTATAAGCTGGGTAAGATGGGGATATGTGGTACAGTACTGTCATGGTTCTGTAGCTTTCTTCAGGGAAGGACTATCAGCGTGTCAGTTGGAGCATCAGAATCGAGGTCCTTCTGTGTCCGCCGAGGGGTCATTCAGGGTTCAAGCCTTAGCCCTCCCTTGATTAATGTCCTGCTGTCTGATATGCCCCGCTCACAGCCTGCATGCACACTGGCCTACGCGGATGATACTACAATAGTGTGCTCCACAGATTCCTTTCAGCAGGCGCAAGATTCCCTACAAGCGGCAGTTGAGTAGTTTTATGCATGGGCCTCGGCGTGGGGACTCCGGCTGAATACCCAGAAGAGTGCCTTGATGTGTTTCAATCTGAAAACCAAGCTCCTGGGGATACCACATGTGATGATTGGGGGAAAATCACTCCCTTATCGGAACCACCATACCTTCTTGGGCCTACGTTTGGATGGGCCGATCCTGATATGGCGAGCCCATATCGACACTCTGATGTCAGCGTGTGTGAAACGTCTAGGCCTCATGAAGTGTATTGCCGGTTCCAAGTGGGGGGCAGTGAGGGACGACCTCCTTCGGTTTTACAAGGCGTTCATCCAGGGAAAGTTGGCATATGGTAGTGCAGTGTATGGGTCTGCATCACCCTCTGTCCTACGGAAATTGGACCCCATCCACAACGCAGCCATGCGGATCACCCTGGATGCCTTCTGCTCTTCGCCAACGACATCCCTCATGGCAGAATCTGGGCTGTTGCCGCTGTCCTGGGTCAGGGTAATGTCAGACTGTAAGTGGGCACGACGTGTGGCAGCCTTCCCCAGTACTCTCAAAATTTGCTGACGATACAAAAATTGCAAATAGCGTACTCTCAAAAGAACAAGTTGACGATATGCAACACAATCTAGATAAATTGTCATGTTGGGCCCAAATTTGGCAAATGAGTTTCAATGCGGATAAATGTAAAGTACTACATATCGGATACCTAAATGAGAAAGCAAACTATTCGATGAATGGCACTCAGCTTAAGAATGTAAACAGAGAAACCGATCTGGGAGTAACAATATCAAGTAACCTAAAACCGAGTCAACAATGTTCAGAAGTTGTTAAGAAGGCAAACAAAATAATTGGCTTTATAGGCAGGTCATTTGAGCATAAATCCAAAGAAGTTTTCCTAACCCTTTACAATTCCTTAGTCCGCCCTCTTCTGGAATACTGCGTTCAATCCTGGTGCCCTTACTACCAAAAATATATAAACAAGCTAGAACGAGTTCAACGTAGAGTTACCAAAATGATACCTAGCCTAAAGAACAAACCATATGAAGAGCGTCTTAGAGAATTAAATCTATTTCCTTTAACCCAGCGCAGATTAAGAGGTGACTTAATTCAAGTGTTCAAAATCATCAAAGGCATCGACAATATGAACTGTAGTAAGTACTTCACTATCGACCAATCTAATTACACGCGGGGAAACGGTTGCAAAATTATTGGTAAATCTTTTAACTCGCACGAATCTAAGAATTTCTTCTTCAATCGAGTTGTCAACTTGTGAAATGGGCTTCCCCGAGACGTTATAGACTGCATCACCGTTGATTCATTTAAACTCCGCATAGACAAATATCTCGCATCAAACCCGCGACTGACTGCGCTTGTAAATGAATAACTTTATTTTATCCCCCCCTCAGTTACTAACCCATCTGTCCCCTACTAACTTCCTAATCCTACCACGGATATTAGTTCCAGGACAGTAATTCCCTTTGCAATGTTCCCTTACCCACTCTAAACCACTGTTTGGACACTTGATCCTCAGTGTTTTGGAGGACAAGCAGCCTAGAAGGGTCACTAGATATGTTGTTGCTTGATTTCCTTTGTACTCCTTTGTACTCCTTTGTACTCATCCGCTAGTGACATCACATGCTCCCTCAGGGGTATCACTGGTGGTGCCGTCGTGGCCCTTGAAGAGCCGTCGACCCTTCATAGTGAGAAGCCTCCTTCACTATCGCAGTCTGAGTGCTGCGCCACCGTCTCCTTCGCCAGTCCCGTCAGTGTCACCAGTTCCACCCTGGAAGGATCTCTCTTCTTTCATCCGGTCCCCCTTCCACAGGGGTTTCAAGAAGACTACGGATGCTGGGCAAGCCAGGATTTACTTTGCGGAGCTGGCGGCTTCCCATTATGAGAGATCCTTCAATATCTTCACGGACGGGTCAGTGATACCCCCATCTTCGGCCACAGCAATAGTCTACTATGAGGACCTATCCCTCTGTCAGACATGGAGACTCGCTGGACACCCGGTCATAGCGGTGAAACTCTTCGCCATACATCAAGCACTGGTCTTCATAAGGATCAATCTCCAGCCGCAGCGTGTGGTCATATACTGTATACGGATTCCCTCTCCTCCCTCCATCTCCTCCACTCGAGCGCCACGTCGTCCAGTATTATGTTGGTATATGCAATTTTAAATCTTCTGCTACAATGCCAGGCCCCCCTTGGTTAGTTATGCTCCAATTGGTGCCATCACAAACTGGTATCCGAGGCAATGAAGTGGCTGACAGTGCAGAGGCGTTTGCACACTCTTCGGTACCCCTGGAGCGACTGGAAGCGGATCAACATACCCATGATACCATCGTCAGGAGGGCTTGTTGATGCCAGTGGGATCGGAAGCTTCGTCCCCTGCTGCAAGTCACGACTCTGGGCAGATACCGGGACAGCTCGTGCCCGCAGTCTTGGAGTCGCCACCCCCTCCAACGACTAGGCGTGGCTCTCACGAGGCTGTGCATCAGCCACTCGGCTTTGTCCCATCACCTCCATTGCCTGCGTATGGTTGCCAGCTCCTACTGCCGCTGGTGTAACCTCCCTGAGACCCCAGATCATCGTGTGGAAAAGTGTCCCCGGTTCTACAGATATCGGATGACACTGCGTGACCGGGTTAGGAGGCTGGATAACGGAGGGGTTCGTTTGAGATTGCTCCTGGGTGGCACGGATATTGATGAGGGCAGGAAGCTTGAGCTATCAAGGTGTTTGTGCACATACCTGCTGGCCACAGGAATAAACAATATTCTATAGTTTACGACCCCACTGACGGCTCGTCTTACAGGGCCAAGTGAGTGTCTATCACCCGAGAGCTCTCCCAACCCTACAAGAACAAAACGAACATATACTGTAGGTGTCAGAAATAATTACCGAAACTGTTACATCCTGGTAATCTCGATACATTTTAAAACCTTGAACTGATTAAGGGGGGTCACAGGCTTTTTTCTCTTTCTCTCATTTTCTCTCTTTCCCTGGCTTGTATCCATTCGGCCCCATTCAGCCAACTGTTTTAAGATGTTTATCCCCATCCAGGTGTCACTTTCTTCCTGGTGAGCGATAGCGAGCCAGCATTGTATGGAGAAATCCGGCTTCGCCGGAGACACTTTTCTATCAAAAAATGTAAAGATTTAGCTTGCTGTCAAAAAAAAAAAATATATATATATATGCTGGCTCTCTACCGCTCGCCAGGAAAATATTGACACCTGGATGGGGATAAAAGTCTTAAAACAGTAGGCTGAATGGGACCGAAAGGATACAAGCCAAAGAGAGAGGGAGAGAGAGAGAACAAAAAAAAAACGAGGTGGGCTCCCTTAACCGAACCTCCGAAATGTAAATACCTGGTTAAGAAAGAACGAAATACGTCAATTAAATCCGATACAGCTTCCAAAATGTATGTATCAAAATTAATGACCGTGTTTGTGCGTTATAATAAATAAACATAGTGTGGGAAGTCGAAAGTATATGGGGGAAATCTGCATGGTTAGGAAGACCTTGAGTAGTATACTTAGTTAGTTAAAATGGGACTTCAGAGGCTATCAACCCTTCTGGATTATTAAGCCAACACTCTGTAAGTTAAAAATAGGACTGGAGCTCTTTTTCGAGAACTCCAGTCCCTTGGTGGACCGGAAAATATAGTAACTTGAATAATTATTATGTTACCGCCACCAACTGACTTTACTCCTAAACTCAATTAATTAAATCAACAAATACATGTGGCAGTCCAGGAATTCGAACCTAGGATGCTCACACCGAAATTCAGTGCATTTATCCATTGCGCTACGAAGACAATTATATAAGCAGTTGGTGAGGAATATTAGATTTTGAGAGAAGAAGAAGACAGAAGATTGGGAAAAAGATAATCGTTTATCGATAAAAAAGGGCTTGGGTGTATAATATAAACGGAGAGGGGAAATTATGGTCAACTGTGTTATTGGAAAACGAAAATAAATATAGAAAAATAAATAGAAAACACATTGTAAAACAGTTAATGAGAGAGTTGTCAGATTAAGAGATATTGCAGAAAAATAAAAGTTGACTAGATTATTGAGGAAGGAAAAAAAAGAATATTACAGATAATGACAGCATATTGTGGCAATTATGAGCTAAGCTATAAAGGAGGAAGAATAGCATAATACGTGGAAATAGTATGGGGATACGGGTATATATATATATATATATATATATATATATATATATATATATATATATATATATATATATATATATATATATCTTGTTACGATCCTACAATGCTGAACCCAAGAGATTAAAATTCAAGCAAGGGCAACTAGCATGCTGTTGCGTTTCAGAAGGCCAAAAGGGTAAATGTCTCAGATAATCACAAATTAATGAAGAAGGATGATATTAAACACTTCTAATTTTCGTATTAATTATAATTACTAATAACTAGGGAAACGAACAGGTTGATAAGCATGATGATTCAGTTAATCCCGATCCTCCTAGCCGGCGGCGCTTGTGGCACTTTGGCGCTGCCGACTGGGAGGCTCTTCGGCAGTACTTCTTTGATTTCCCATGGAATGAGTTCTGCTTCCATGGCCGAGGACCCTCGGAGAGTGCTGAACGCATTACCGAGGTAATCCTATCGGGCATGGAAGCATACATTCCATTCTCTTTCTCTCAGACTAATGCTAAATTTTTTTGGTTTACTCACGCCTGTTCTACTGCTGTCCGCAATAAGGAGGAAGCGTTCAAACGGCACCGACGCCTTAAAACTCCAGACTCTCATTCTTCATATGTTTCTGCCCGGAATCAAGCCAAATCTGTTCTTCGACTTGCCAAACACTCTTTCATCAATAATAAATGCACTGAACTATCCAACTCTAGCTCTTCCCAAGCTTTCTGGCATCTAGCCAAAAACCTCTCCAACAATTTCTCTTCCTCGTCTTTCCCTCCCCTTTCCCACTCTGATGGCACAACCATCACTTCTTCCTCTGACAAAGCTAAACTCTTCGCTCAAACTTTTGCTAGAAACTCCACCTTGGATGATTCCGGTGCTATTCCTCCCTCTCCGCCCTCCTCTCTCTTACTTATGCCTAATATCCTAATCTCTTCTAAAGATGTACTTTTTACCCTCTCTGGGCTTAACACTAATAAGGCGTACGGTCCGGACGGTGTTCCTCCTGTTGTTCTAAAAAACTGTGCTTCCGTGCTGACTCCCTGCCTAGGCAAACTCTTTCGTCTCTGTCTATCCTCTAACGTCTTCCCTTCATGCTGGAAGTTTGCTCACATTCAACCTGTCCCAAAGAAGGGTGACCGCTCTCAACCCTCCAACTATCGTCCAATTGCTCTTATCTCTTGTCTTTCTAAAGTTTTTGAAACTATTCTTGCTTCCAAATTTCTTAAGCATTTCTCTTCTCATAATCTGCTCTCAGATCGCCAGTATGGCTTCCTTAAGGGTCGCTCTACTGGTGATCTTCTTTCATATCTTACTAACTCTTGGTCATCCTCCTTTCGGGACTTCGGTGAGACTTTTTCTATTGCACTAGACATATCGAAAGCCTTTGATAGAGTCTGGCATAAATCTTTAATTTCTAAACTACCCTCCTTCGGTTTCTATCCCTCCATCTGTGCCTTTGTCTCTAATTTCCTTTCCGGCCGTTCCATAGCCGCGGTTGTGGACGGCCATTGTTCACTTCCTCACCCTATAAACTCTGGTGTTCCTCAGGGCTCTGTCCTATCTCCTATTCTCTTTCTAATTTTTATAAATGATCTCCTTAACTGTACCTTAATTCCCATCCATTCATACGCAGACGACTCAACCTTGCACTACTCCATTAGTTTTTCAGAACGCCCCAGCCAGCAATCCCTCAACGACACACGTAATGAAGCCATAGAACTCTTAAATTCTGATCTAAATACTATTTCCAATTGGGGCAGAGAAAACCTTGTTAACTTTAATGCTTCCAAAACCCAATTTCTCCATCTATCTACCCGTCAGGATCTCCCAGCGGACTATCCCTTATTCTTCAACAATACAAAAATCAACCCTTCATCTTCTCTCAATATTCTTGGTGTCTCTTTTTCTTCTGCTCTCATTTGGAAGGACCATATTACCAGTCTTGCTAAGGCAGCCTCCCGGAAGCTGGGTGTGCTCAACCGCCTTAGGGTGTTCTTTTCCCCTGCACAGCTTCTTGCTCTGTACAGGGGCATAGTGCGCCCTTGTATAGAGTATTGTTCACATGTGTGGGGAGGTTCCTCTCACATTGCTCTCCTCGACAAAGTTGAAAGGAAGGCCTTTCGTATCATTAACTCCTGTCCACTCACCAACTCTCTGCAATCTCTCTCTCTCAGCCGCAATGTTGCATCTCTCTCGCTATTCTATCGCTACTATAATAATCAGTGTTCCTCAGAGCTATCCCAGTGCATACCACCTCCTTTACGTAGGGCACGTGGTACCCATCTTGCAACTCAATCCCACCCCTACTCTGTGCAACTCTCCAACCCAAGAGTGAAACGTTACTCTCAAACTTTCTTCTACTCAACAGCTGAGCTCTGGAACTCTCTCCCAGAATCAGTCTTTCCCTCTTCCTATGACTTAAATTGCTTCAAACTCCGTGTGTCCAGGCATTTTGGCTCGAACGTCCCTTGATTTTGGCCCTGTCACTCTTTCAACTATGGGAGAGGCACTCGCTATAGGCAGTTATGCCTTTTGCCTCCCTCAATCACATAGAAAAAAAAAAAAAAAAAAAATCACAGCAAAGAATGGTAATGGGCTAAGCGCCGAGTGAAGGCCTCGAGTAAATGCACTCGTTACAAGGAATTAACGCTACATAAAAAGAACATTTGAAGAACAGTTAATCAACACCTAGCACACTGAACAGCAAACTGAATCACACTCAATCACAGACCAATATATGATACCATGTAGTATCACCAGTTAACACGCCAGGAGAACGTGTGCACTCTAGAACACTAATCAGTGTTCGTTACACACCACACAACACCATATGAAACTCAGAGCTCCTCACAACACTAGGGATCGTTACACATACACAATAATACACCAATGCTGTCTCATCTCCCCTTCAAAGGACAAAACAGTGCACTACCTACTTGTCTTAACGCACAAATCAGCAGACAACACGTCACGCATGTCCAGGGGTGTACCCAGACCAGCGTGAACAGGAGCACTTCTCCCACCTCTGCCTCGTCGGGCTCTCCAAGAGCTACTAACTCTCAACTCTTCCCTCCCTATACACATCTCTTCCCAAGCTCTATTTATGGCAAGAACCTGGTGTCACAGTAGTCTATACAGCAGAGTCACACGGAATGTCAGATAAAGGCTTCCTGTCATGGGAAATGTAGATCTTCCCACCCCTACATGCCCCACGTGTGTAGGTGGGTGAAGGGGTCCCAGGCCTACACACCACGTGCATAGACTCCCACGGGTGGTGCTTGCGACACTGGACACCAGCCGCTATCGGTGTAGATTAAGGTGGGTCGCCTGTCTCTCTCCTCCCTCCGTCTCTGCTACCACGCTGCTCCCTTACACCCTCCCCCTTAAAAATAAATTTGTGGCGACAAATTTAAGCATTCATAAACATTTTTTACATGCGGGACAGGTGGTCAGCAATGACATTGCATTTCCCTGGAATATGGATGATATTGATGTGGTACTCCTGCAAGAACAAACTCCACCTTGCAAGCATTATGAACAAAGTTGATATTCTGGCTGTCACCAGACACAGGATGCTTTACCTTACGATCATCACCTAGCAACAAGACTGCCCCCGCCTCCAAATCACTTACATCCCCAACCAGTTTGAACTTGGCATGCCCCACATGCTCAATACATTCTTTAAGTCTAGGCAAATGGTAAGTGTCACTCTTGGTGATGTCATTGACTTTCTTAACATCAATGCAAAACCCTGCTGACCCACCTGGCTTATCTATGAGAGTGACAGTGGAGGAGCATTCACTCTGGCGTGGCTCTCTGATGTCTCGTAGCGAACGACCTCCTGGCGCGTCACCTTGGCTCTCTCGGGGTTGACTCGGCACGGCCGCTGCTTGACAGGCTCCACATCCGCCACGCCCATGTCACATTCCATCCCCATTGTCCGGCTTGAAGCATTCCGGGGGACACTCTCCAACATCTTATCATCCTCTGCTACATCATCAAGAGGATAATTTTTGTGCATAGGCAATTCATTGATTATACCATACATCGAATCATTTCCTGCAGCCTCCTTCACTTTCGGCTGCTCTATCTCCTTGTGATTAGTACATGGGCCCACACCGGGCAGATACTTTTCACCTGAGACACCATCATCCTTTCTCACACCATCATTTAGCGAGAATAATTCATCTAGCCCTACCTCGTCAGGGCCCTCAAACACACTTTGCACCCTTGCAACATCACTCTTTGCTAGCGAGAACAATTTCCCTAGTCCCCATTCATTAGGGCCATCTAGCGCACCTGGTACACTTGCAACACCACTCTTTTTCTCCATTTCCACATTCATCCCATTATTTCTATGAGACATAGGCCGGGTTACAGCACAATCAGTAGGCCTGAAAACAATGATAGGAGAAACACTCACCTTCTTCCCCGCTAAATCATTTCCCAACAGGAGGTCAATTCCTGGCACTGGCAATTCATCCACTAGTCCAACAGTCACCCTCCCATTTACGAGCTCACTCTTAAGCTCAACAGTCACGAGTGGCACAGACAGCTGACCGCCCACACCATGAATGAGGATGCTTTTTCCCTCATGCACAAACTTCTCCAGCACCTTCGTCCTCATGAGCGTTTGTGCAGCACCTGTATCTCTCAAGATTTTCACATGCTTAACTTCATCATTCTTACGAACAGATCCACACGACACAAAGAAAGCAAGTGCATCAGCTCTCTTTCTCCTCTCCTTCTCCTCCTCTTCCTCACTCACACCGACTTTTCCCAGAATGGAGAACGTAGATACAGATTTAAAGTCCCTCATGTACTCAGCTTTACTGACATCTGCCGTAGGCCTCTCCCACGCGCCCTTACGCCTCAGATTAAGGAAACAATCACATTCCACGTGACCAGATTTATCACAGTAGGAGCACGCTACCTCCCTCTTACTTCCGCCACCGGTAAGAGAAGCAGGGGGCTGCCATGGCTTTTCATTCCACTTTTGAGGTGAAATTTTCGGCGCCTGGGTGGCAGCATTGACAGGGGTTGGTGACCTTGGTGACTCGGGGGGGGTGGTGGTAGCTGCTCCCTCTACTTCCGCCTGCTCTACTGTCCGGATCTACTTTGCGAGTTAAGACATATTCATCAGCGAGTGTGGCAGCCTTCTCGGGATTCAGGGTACCTTTCTCTAGGATATGTGAAGCTACGTCTCTGTGTATTGTTCTACAGAAATCCTCCAAAAGAAAGAGCTCAAACGTTTTCTCATCGGTACCTTGAATATTCCGAGAACGCAGCCACCTGTTTAGTTCCTTTTTCTTCTCATACATGAACTCCACATGCGTCAAATGACCAGGTTTATAGTGATTCCTGAACAGCAAACGGTAAGCTTCAGGCACTAATTCGTAGGCACGTAGAATGGTCCGTTTTACAGTCTCATAATCGCCACTTTGAGACACGGTAAGAGCCGTGTAGGCGGCAAGGGCCTTTCCCTTTAACCCACTTTGCAATAAAAGAGCCCATTTATCCCCAGGCCAGTCCATGTTACTCGCGACTTTCTCAAAAGCCAAAAAATACCCAGTTGGATCTGCCTCGTTAAACGTCGGCACCATGCGAGCGTGTTTAGTGACATCAAACACCTTGCCGCCCCCTGGCACGTGCCGTGTCTCGCCAGTCCCGTTATTACACTCGAGTTTCCTCTCCTCCAGTTTCAGCCTCGCCTGTTCTACTTGAAGTCTCGCCCGTTCTGTCTGTTGTTTGGCTAACTCCAGTTGCATTCTGAGCAACTCTACCGGGTTGTCTGTGTTCTGTACCGATTGTGATTGTTGTGTGTCTGTCACAGTCTGCATCCCATCTGCAACTAACCCATCCCTGGTGGCTCCTAACTCATCCCTGGTGGCGGAAACTAGCCCCAATCTCTCTAACACCCATTCCAATAACTCCGCCTTAGTGTCAGAGATTGCGTTATCAATATCCAACTTGTCCGCCACTAGTTTAAGCTCCTGCTTAGACAGACTAGAGATATTTTCATAAGTGGGATCTGAGCGAAGAAACCCTTCTACGTCCTCATCGCTCATAAGAAACATCTTGGCCTGGTTTAATTGATCTGATTAAAGCAAAAACAAAGTCGAATTCATGTACCAGAAACGAGAGATGATTAGCAATACAGTACACCAATAAATCGTCTGAGTGTGATTCCAGTGAAAAACAAAAATACACAGATTTTAAAAATGCTTAAGCTCAATTCCCGGTGAACAAAAAGACAGGTCCCTAGTGTGGGTACAAGTTCGTTAAATCCTAAGCAAGGTCGCCAAATTCTTGTTACGATCCTACAATGCTGAACCCAAGAGATTAAAATTCAAGCAAGGGCAACTAGCATGCTGTTGCGTTTCAGAAGGCCAAAAGGGTAAATGTCTCAGATAATTACAAATTAATGAAGAAGGATGATATTAAACACTTCTAATTTTCGTATTAATTATAATTACTAATAACTAGGGAAACGAACAGGTTGATAAGCATGATGATTCAGTTAATCACGGCAAAGAATGGTAATGGGCTAAGCGCCGAGTGAAGGCCTCCAGTAAATGCACTCGATACAAGGAATGAACACTACATAAAAAGAACATTTGAAGAACAGTTAATCAACACCTAGCACACTGAACAGCAAACTGAATCACACTCAATCACAGACCAATATATGATACCATGTAGTATCACCAGTTAACATGCTAGGAGAACGTGTACACTCTAGAACACTAATCAGTGTTCGTTACACACCACACAACACCATATGAAACTCAGAGCTCCTCACAACACTAGGGCTCGTTACACATACACAATAATACACCAATGCTGTCTCATCTTCCCTTCAAAGGACAAAACAGTGCACTACCTACTTGTCTTAACGCACAAATCAGCAGACAACACGTCACGCATGTCCAGGGGTGTACCCAGACCAGCGTGAACAGGAGCACTTCTCCCACCTCTGCCTCGTCGGGCTCTCCAACAGCTACTAACTCTCAACTCTTCCCTCCCTATACACATCTCTTCCCAAGCTCTATTTTCGGCAAGAACCTGGTGTCACACTAGTCTATACAGCAGAGTCACACGGAATGTCAGATAAAGGCCTCCTGTCGTGGGAAATGTAGATCTTCCCATGCCTACATGCCCCACGTGTGTAGGTGGGTGAAGGGGTCCCAGGCCTACACACCACATGCATAGACTCCCACGGTGGTGCTTGCGACACTGGACAACAGCCGCTATCGGTGTAGATTAAGGTGGGTCGCCTGTCTCTCTCCTCCCTCCGTCTCTGCTACCACGCTGGTCCCTTACAATATATATATATATATATATATACAGTATATATATATATATATATATATATATATATATATATATATATATATATATATATATATATACAGGGTGTCCCGTAAATACTTGGTGTAAATCAAGGGGTGTGTTCCTGAGGCATGTATGAATATAAACTACTAAATCACCAAATTGGTAACTCGTAATAGTTTAGGAGTTAAACCACTTTTAATATTGAGTGTTTAGGTTGGAATGTAATTATGTGACAGACAGAAAGTACCTATACGAATGTTTGTAATGTCAAATAAAATTGAATATGTAACAATCCTGAACTTCTTGGCGGTGTGCGAGAGTCACTGTTACGACGGGCTGCAGCATGTGTTGAACAAGGAGGCCGGCATTTCGAACATTTGCTATGAAAGTTGATGATAAATTCCTAGTAACAAGTTATTTGTAAACATCTCACTGTTAATTGTTATAACAACTTGTGTGGAAATAAATGCCTGTTAATGGTGGGTGTTTCATTGACAATTCTCTGAATCCAACACATTGCTAGCAGACCAGGGAAGTGTTGTAACTCCTAAACTATTGAGGGTAGGGATTTAGTCATTAAGTAATATACATTCATCTATGTCTCAGAAACACATCCCCTGATTTACACCAGGTATTTACGGGACACCCTGTATGTGTGTGCGTATAAATATATATATATATATATATATAGAGAGAGAGAGAGTAATCCAGCTAGCTCTCACAAACACCTCCTCCTATTCATTTCATTACACTAGACAAGCACACCACACTTTTTTTTTCCAATACACCAAATAAATGTTTAAAATAGTGACTATCACTGTTTCAACTATGGGGGGAGATACTTGTTACAGGCAGCTTTACCTTTTGTCTCCTTCATACACATACAAACAAAAAATATATATATATACAGTATATATACAGTATACTCTCTCTCTCTCTATATATATATATATATATATATATATATATATATATATATGTATATATATAGGGCACGTGGTACCCGTCTTGCAACTCAATCCCACCCCTACTCTGTGCAACTCTCCAACCCAAGAGTGAAACGTTACTCTCAAACTTTCTTCTACTCAACAGCTGAGCTCTGGAACTCTCTCCCAGAATCAGTCTTTCCCTCTTCCTATGACTTAAATTGCTTCAAACTCCGTGTGTCCAGGCATTTTGGCTCGAACGTCCCTTGATTTTGGCCCTGTCACTCTTTCAACTATGGGGGAGGCACTCGCTATAGGCAGTTATGCCTTTTGCCTCTCTCAATCACATAGAAAAAAAAAAAAAAAAAAAAAATATGTATATATATATACAGTATATATATATATATATATGTATGTATATCTATATATATATATATATATGTATGTGTATATATATATATGTATATATATATATATATATATATATATATATATATATATATATAATAATATATAGTAGTGGCAATAGATTCTCCTCGGGGGAAGCGGAGTCTTATGAGGGCAAGCAACACCAAGGTAAACACGAACATCTTTATTCTGGTACCGGTAACGTTTCGACATTAGCATACACTATGTCATCATCAGACCTAAAGCAATAAGAAATAAATTTATTAATAAATTATGTTGACATTTAAAGCAAATATATTTTTAATAATAATTTAGAAAAACGTAAAAAGTTAGAAATCGCGAAAAAAGAGATAGAAACAAAGATAAACAACAGCAACAGCTAAACCATATGTGAACTACGTGTAGATATTGTAGGCTAAAATATACACAATACCTTAGAAACATAATAGGTTGGAGGAGAATTCGTGGGTGCCCAAGGTGGGCTTAAGATGGTGAGTGAGGAGGGACTCTGCTAGTAACCGGGTGGTGTCACCAGAACAACTGAACATTACTGATAAATCTGTTTTGTTAATGGAATGGCCTAAAGGTTCACAATAGTCTCGAATGACTGAAAAGGGTGGTTTAGATATGGGAAGTCCAATTCTATAAGATCGACCCAGGTGCTCCGCAACCCTCGTGTTTAAGTGCCGTTTGGATTGGCCTATATAAGTTGCATTACAGCAGCTACATTTATATTGATAAACAATAGAGGATTGCAGAACATCCGGGATACGATCTTTGAATTTGAAATGATGAGACAAAGTATTGGTAAGTTTTAATATTATTCTGAGGGACACTTGGGGATAGAAACAACGAATCAATGTTGTGACTTTATGGCGTATCGAGTAACTTGATGGTCCTTAAAATAATAATGGCATACTGAAAAATATTACTGCCGTTTTAGCAGCCGGTACGGGGCTCGGGACTTGGAAAAGTTTATTTAGAGGTTTACCAAAACAGTTTTCAGTGAATGAAATAGGGAACCATTAGAATTTAAAATGTGTTTGAGATATTCGAGTTCATTGTGAAAAGACAAATGTGGTAAGCACGAGTGACTAAAGTTAAGATTAAATTTCGTTTGTACTGTATCGGGATAGATCTATCTATCTATCTATTGCCTGACGCCGTGATCCCCGAAAGGGTGGCCACGAACGAACCGCCCCCATGCACCTCTGTCCCCAGTCAGTCGACGCCCCTCCCCCCAACCAGCACCGCCTTCGTTCATGTAGTTCCTCACTCCATCCTTCCACCTCATATTCGGTCTACCTCTCCCCCTCTGTCCCTCCACCTCGCTCTCGTACACCCTCTTAGTCATTCTCTCGCTTTCCATACGTTCCATATGGCCGAACCATCTCAAGTTGTTCCTTTTCACACTTTCCAGCACATCTACCTCCACACCACACCTCCTTCTTACTTCCTCATTAGTCTGTCTATCCCTCCATGTAACTCCGCACGCACTCCTTAAGTAGTTCATTTCCACTGCTCTCACTCTTGGTCTGAGTCTCTCAACCAACGTCCATGCTTCGCTTCCGTAAGTCAGTGTCGGGATTACCACACTGTCATGCAAGGACTTCTTCACTTCCATACTGACCACCCTATTTCTTGTTACTGCTTTTAGCGTTCCTACAACCCTCTTCCCCTGTTGTACCCTCTCCCGCACCTCTTCATCCATAGTCCCATCTTTACTCAACACACTGCCCAGATACTTAAAAGAGTTGACGATCTCCATAGCCTGACCGTTCAGCTTCACCTCACACTCTGTGACTTCACCCCTTTCGAAGACCATAACCTTGCTCTTCCCCGTATTTACCTTCAAATTCCGTTTTTCGCACACTGTTCCAAACTCATTTACCAGACCCTGCAACTCCCATTCATTATCACTCATCAGAACTGTATCATCCGCAAACAGCAGTATAGGTAGCTTCCACTCAATTCCCTCCCTTTTCAGCGATACACCAACATCCACTGCTCTTGATAGTATTTCTTTCATGACTCCATCCATATATACAGTAAACAACCACGGGGACATCACACACCCCTGTTTCAAACCAACATTCAGGTCAAAGAACTCGCTCTGCTCACTCTCCACACGTACTGCCGCCTTTGCACCCTCATACATGCTCTTCACTGCTTTCAGCAACTTGCCCTCTACTCCGTATATTCTAAGTACTTTCCACAAACCTTCTCTATCCACTCTGTCATAGGCCTTCTCCAAGTCCATAAAGGCAACAAACACCTTTTGTTTCTTCTCCAGATACTTCTCCACAACACAATTCAGGGTAAAAATCTGATCTACACACCCTCTTCCCTTCCTAAAACCTCCCTGCTCGTCGCCTATCCATTTCTCCGTTCTCACTCTCACTCTCTCAATCACTACCCTACTGTATACCTTCCCTACTACGCTTAGAAGACATATTCCTCGGTGGTTACCACACTCCTCTTCCCCTTTGCCCTTATATAGGGGACTATTATGCCAGTCTTCCAGTCATCGGGTGCACTCCCCTTCTCCCATGCTAGTTTGCACATTTTCCATACCCATTCTATCACTATCTCACCACCATACCTCAACATTTCCCCACACACTCCATCTGTTCCTGGTGCTTTCCCCAACTTCACTCTTTTCATGGCTTCCCACACTTCTGACCTCCTGATCCCCACCTCCTCCTCCACTACTTCTCTTCTTCTCCCTCCCATACCATATCCAGCTATGTTTGCTTGCTCTTCATTCCTTTCATTTAGCAACTCACTGAAGTACTCCCTCCATCTTTCGACTCTCTCTTGCTTCTCGGCTAGCATTCTCTCATTTCTTATCTTTCACACCCTTACTGTTTCCCTTGCTACCTTCCCTAACTTTCTTGACTTCTTTCCAGAACAGTTTCTTACTCTCCCTCCATTTTACACTCAGATTCCTTCCAAATTCCTCATCTACTCTTCTCTTACTTTCCTTCACTACTCTCTTCACCACCCTCTTACTCTCCACGTACCTCGCTCGTTTCTGTCTCTCGGAATCTTCATTCCCTCTACTACCCAACCACTCTCTATATGCTTTCTTCTTTTCTTCCACAGCTATTCTTACCTCTTCTGTCCACCATGCTGTACCTTTCACTCCCCTCCCTCTTCTCCTCACTCCACACACCTCCTCACATGCTGCACAGATCTCATCCTTAAACACCTTGCTGTTTGTACTGTATCGGGATAGATGAATTACATTTTGTCGTTAAACCTGTGAAGGTTGGTTTCCTGTATATTGAAGTATTAAATGAGTCAGGTGTTCTGTTAATATTTATGTCTAGGAAGGGGAGTTTACCATTTGTTTCAGTGTCGGAAGTGAACTTAATGTTTTCATGTTGTGAATTTAGATAAGCTAAACATTTGGAACGTGATCGGGAGACTGGAATAAAACGAATGTGTCATCTATGTAACGTCTGTATAGCAAAGGTTTGAATTCTATAGGACAGTTGTCAAGCCATTGTGTTTCGTGATAAACTAAGAATGAATTAGCGAGAGTGCAACCGAGAGGATTACCCATAGAAATACCATCTACCTGTTTGTATAATGAACCATTGAAAATGAAAAGACTGTCTTTAGCGGCGTATGAAAGTAACTTATGGAACTGATCTTTGGAGAATCCGTTGACCATATTTTCATTTTCAAATAATTCTGAAGTGCATATGTTAATACTCTCGTTTATGGGAATGTTGGTGAATAAACTAGTTACATCAAATGAAGCCATTATACAACCGGAATGAGTGAAGTTACAAAGTTCCTTGGCAAATGTAAATGAATCCCTAACTGTGTACTCATTGGAAGTTAAAGGAGAGATGATTGGTACTAGATACTGTGCTAGATTGTTGTCGGGAATAGGGTAATGATCCCGACAGTTTTAGGTCCAATAGGACATTTGAATTTGGCGGTATCGTATCGCATGTACGATTTCGGCTGGTTCTTTGTGTATTGTAGTTTATTCTTAAGTATAGGTTAAATATTAACTGTAATGTATAAATATCTACATCAGCTCTAGATGTATCATGAAACCAAGTTATGGGTTATAATTATTATGAGCCGGCAGCCATATGTAATTTCGCGAAGCGATCGGACACCGGCCCTTTAGGCTCTCAATCAACACCATACAGCCAACATCTCCCCCCCCCCCCCCCCCCGGCTCTGACTGGACCCACAGTTCACCATGTGCTACAAATATTAATCTATAACAACAGTCCTACATTACCAGTCCTCTAAGCTAAGTTCATTGTATCGATATTGTATTATGTGAACATTCCTACATGTCATGCAATTGAATTAGCCATGTGTGGGGGACTGGATTACACCCATCGACTACACTACGTCGTTGGTAATTATATTATAACTATTTGTTGGGTTATTTCACGTACCAGTGATATGCAATTTAACCTCTTTATCTAAAGTCCCGACAAATAATGGTCCTTTGTGCCCTAAGGCTTCCTTACCGTAGTACCGTTTTGTTTGCTTCCTTGACGCTTGTGGGCTTACAAATGGCTGCCGCCTCGCGCGTTGTTGGGCCGACTGCCGTTTCCCTAGTTTAGATCCAGCTTCTTCCCTCGTGTTTTTTACCATTTAGGTGCCGTCCCTATCTTTTTGGGGGCTAGTTTCCAGGTTTTTTGGGGCGTGTGATCCTTGGCGTTTTTTGGTGGGTTAGCTGGGCTGGAGATTGGGGTAGGGGTAATTTCGTCGGGCACCATTTTGCGCTTATAGGCTAGGCTAGGCTATGCTAGGCAGTCTAGGCCTGCAGGTGTGTGTGGTGGCTGTTCATTTCGCTTTGGTGGTGTGCCTGTGGTGTTCATTGTGTTTTGTCATTGTGGGACTCATTATTAATTTTGCTGGTGGGGAGGGTTCTCATGTGACCTTTTATATTTCAATTTCATAATAACCTAGGCCTAGTTGCTTATAGTGGCGGTCATGAGTGTCGGTCTTTGTTAATTCCTAAGCGTTTGACAGTTAATAGTCAGACCTCATGATTGTAGCTTAACCAACTAGGCTTACCTATAAAGGGCTTTCAATAATTAGTGCTTCACCTTACCCTTTCTTTTAATGGATTTAGTATTTAATTCTTTTATCGATACATCATGGCTCAAAGGAACCATCCCAAAGCTGCGTCAGGAAGTGGCATTGGGGTGAATTTTACACCAACCTCCTCATACAATCAGAGCCCGGGGAAAGTGGTGGGTATATTAGGCCACAGTTATGGTGGTCGCCTAGGGGTTTCCCGCCGAGAGTTTTATGACCCAGGTTTTGTATTGAGGGTGTTTAGTGCCCCCCGAGATCACTGTATTAGTGTTGGGCGGTAACGACATCGCCTCTGGGGTAGTCCCGCAGGAGCTCGCGGCTAAGATCCAGGAATTGACCTTTGAGATTGAGGCATCCACGAATGGTCACTGCCTTGTATTGGGGTTAGAGCAGAGGGAGTCTCCTCGGGGTATACCGGCAGGTGAATACCACAAGGTGAAGAATTCAGTCAATGCTCTCCTCAAGAGGAAATACAAGCACCTTGGTGGTCGATTCTCCCCATATAGTTTTGGGAGCCAGTATATGTCCGAGGACGGCGTCCACCTCACCAATGAAGGCAGCGATCGTTTGTTGGCCCAGGTCATTAAGATGGTAAGGGACTATCTTGCGTCGCAGTAGTCGGTCTCCTCATAGATAGCCCCAGTGTACTTTATGTTGTTGTCTAGTCAGATAATTTCCTTTCGATAGTTTATATTAAGGGGGATGTAAGTATTATGTAATTCTTTTTGAGTAAATTTCTTAAGTAATGGGGGTTTGCCGCTGTTGATTCCTAAGCGATTAACGGTTTGTAGTCTGGTCTCATTATAGTTTAAGTTGCTGAAAATTAGACCTTAACGATGACAGATTTGAAGAAACTTAAGATTCTGAAGGGAGGGATGAAGGGAAGTTTAAATAAGTGTTTAAGAGATCTTGATGAATTTTTATTAAGTGCCACGGCTGATCAAATTAAGGGTAAATTTGCTACTCTTACTAAATCGCTAGCCACTTACGATAATTATGCTCAGCAGGTATATGGTTTATTGACAATCACTGACGATGTGGAAGAAGAAATGTCGGCAGATCTTGAGTACTTTGAGGATGTTAATACAGCCTTAGCCAGACTATCTTCCACCCCCCAAGAAACACACCCTGTTAAGGATACCGGTACACCAAAGGCGACTGGCTTTAACCAGCCGAAGCTTACTTTGCCTACCTTTTCCGGGGATTCGGCTACCTGGACTGGATTTTGGGATATTTTTGAGCGTTCCGTCCATCATAATAAAACACTCACATCCATCCAAAGGTTCACATATCTCCGTGGTCAATTGAAAGGGGAGGCAATGAAGTTGATCGGTGGGTACAAGCTAGAAGCTACAAGCTACGAGTCTGCAGTGGAGTTGGTGAAGAGAACTTACGGGAGAGAGGAAGTCATCAAGACCGCGTTAATGACTAATTTCTTCACGCTAGATCCTCCATCCTATGATGTGACGGACCTAAAGGAGTACTATGCCTCCTTTGAGAGCCTCCTCCGATCTATGGAGGCAATGGCCATCACCAAGGAGGAGATATTTAGTGTAAGTATCTTGAACAAGATACCCTCTCCCCTAAAGGAAATCGTAAGACGACAACTAAGCGACTCTCCACTAAACTTGGAAGCGTTGGTGCAGGTGTACCAGACTGAAGTCTTCAATATGGAGAGTACTGGACACTACCGACAAGTGGAGATGTCGCCATCTACTGCAGCTTTCCCGGTACAGACTTCTCCTAAACAGAAAAGGCCAATATCATTAGGTTGCAAGTTGTGCAGTGTCCACGGTCATCTGTGGTACCAGTGTCCTAAGTATCCTAAGGCTACACAGAAGATTGGCAAGGCTAAATTGCTTAAGTTATGTACCAGCTGTCTGGCAAGAGACCACTTCAACAGTACTTGCACCAATGTCTACATCAAACCTTGTAAGTATTGCAAGGGGAAACATTGGTTTTCCCTTTGCACCCAGTCTGATCGGCATGACGGCAAAGAAAAAGGGGAGAACCCCCAAAGAGTCACATGAGAAAGGTAAGAGCGAGGGTGATAAAGTATCTGCCATATCCAATGTCCATTGCTTCTCGAGAATGTCAATTGCTTCCTACTATGATGCTGCCAGTAGTGGGGAGTAATAATAATACTATAATGACGCGCACCTTACTTGACCAGTGCTCACAGAGGTCATTCGTTCTGCGGTCATCATTACCCCAGCTCAAGTGTACCAGCAAGGGTCAAGAGAATTTGCGTCTCCATGGTTTCACTGGTGAAATAGATTCCAGTGACTATGATATTGTGGAGATTTCCTGTTTGTAGAAGAAAGGTACTCTATCACCTACCACACCTTCCCACTCTGAACCTGTTTTGGTGACTAAATGGCATTACGATAGGGCAGACTGGGAGGGTCTTCAAGGTTTCTTTATTGATATTCCCTGGACCTCTTTCTTTTCTAATTATGCACACTCCACCTTGAGCCACATACAAGATTTTGTAAAAATTGGAATGGAAACTTTTATTCCTCATCAAAAGTACAGTAAAAGATCTAATTCACCTAAATGGTTTGACCATAATTGTGCTAGAGTAACTGAACAAAAAGCAACAGCCTACAATGCATACACAAGATCAAAAACACATGAAGCCTTTAATTACTTTAGAAACATCAGAAATCATGCCAAAACTGTATTAAACCTAACTAAATCAAACTTTCTCCATAAACAGGCAAATAAACTTCTAAATAATCCAAATGATAACAAAATATTTTGGTCTACTCTTAACTCATTCATATCCAACTTCACTACTGCTTCATCCATTCCACCATTAAAATCTCCGACTGGCAATCTTGTAAGTGACCCACGAGGTAAAGCTAACCTTCTTGCGGATATTTTCTCCACTAACTCAACCTTAGATGAAATAAATCAAGATATCCCTGTACTTAATTTTAATTCGCCTGAAATTCCCTCACTTAAGATCCACACCAGACATGTCAAAACTATTTTGAAGAATCTCTCAGTAGATAAGGCTCCTGGTCCAGATGAAATTCCTCCAATAGTACTTAAGAATTGCTCCTTGGTGCTCGCTCCTGTATTGGCAATTTTTTTTCGTCTGTGTACTCATACCTCATGCTTCCCAGTACCCTGGAAAGAAGCAAACATCCATCCAGTCCTAAAAAAGGTGCCTCTTCAGATCCATCAAACTACAGACCAATAGCTATAACTTCCACTCTTGGCAAAGTTTTTGAAATTATATTAAATAATCACATAATTAAGCATCTGGAGAATAATAAATTAATCAGTGATAGGCAATATGGTTTTAGACGATGTCGATCAACTGCAGACATTCTTTGCCTTCTTACGCATCAAATCAACCAAGCTACAGACCAACATGGTGAAACACATACAATAGCACTGGATATATCAAAGGCATTTGATAGAGTCTGGCATCAATCCTTATTGTCGAAGATGTCACACTACGGCCTTGCATCATTAGTTCCACTAATTTCTTCTTATCTTCATAACAGAAAAATATGTGTAATGGTAGATGGCCTTTATTCTCAATTTCACTCAATAAATGCTGGTGTTCCCCAGGGATCAGTTTTGGCCCCAACTCTGTTCCTCATTCATATCAATGATCTCATATCTACCACTCATAATCCAATACATTCCTACGCAGATGACTCAACACTCCACAGTTCCTTCACATTTACCAATTCTTTCACCAACCCGAACTTATAAATTCAAAAATAAACACTGCAATTTCTCTGAACCAGGACCTTTCTAGAATTAATGAATGGGGACAAGAGAATCTAGTTTCCTTTAATGCACAGAAAACCAAGTACATTCAATTTTCTAACCGACAGAATCTCACTGACTCCCATATATTTTTAATGATGTAAATATTCCCACTTCCCCTAGTATTGACATTCTCGGTGTAACATTAACTACTAACTTGAGCTGGACACATTATGTTAGAAGCATTGCTAAGAATGCCTCTAAAAAACTGGGACTCCTGTACAGAGTTCGAGAATTCTTCACTGACGAGCAGTTGGCCGTAATATATAAAAGTCATGTGCGCTCTCAGATGGATTACTGTTCACCTCTGTGGGGTGGAAGTGGAGTGGTTGCATTGAGGCAGTTGGACAAAATTCAAAATAAAGCTATTAGATTAATCAATAACCCTGCAATCACACAGGACCTTCCTACATTATCCATACGAAGAAACGTTGCATCCCTTGCATTATTCTACAGATATTTTCACAGCAATTGTTCCGAGGAACTTGCTTCAATTGTGCCGCCTCTCCACATCTTTCCCCGTAGAACTAGGGCAGCTGAGAGCGCCCATGAATTTACACTTTCTCCTCCACAATGCAGAACTTCTGCTTATCAGAATTCATTTATCCCCAGAGCTACTACTCTTTGGAATTCACTTCCCTCGAATTGCTTTCCACAAACTTACAATCTACAAATGTTTAATCCAGTTGTTACAAACATTTTATGAATGGAGGATGCCTTTAGGCACATGGACCTTTTTGTTTTATCTGTGTTTTTCCTTCCTCCGTTCATTGTCTCTTTAAAAAAAAAAAAAAAAAAAAAGGTATGTCCCATCAAGGCTGTTGTGGTCGACACACTACCCAGTTTCTATATAGCATCAGAGATTCAACCACATTTGAAATATCTCAGAAGCAAGGGTTATAAATTGGCTGATGATCAACTCTCTGCTAACAATGGTATTATGCTACTGGTTGGAGCTGATTATTACTACGACCTGGTTCACCCTGGATATCGGCGGGTAGATAAGCTAATAATGCTCCCCACGATCCAAGGGTATGCCATTTCTGGATCCTATGCCACTTCCTCTCAAGACACACAGGTGGAGGTGGTTACGGTCCTCAAGGTAGCAGTAAGCCCCATAGATAAATATATTAGGCCAAATGTGCCTGATAATACATGTACTGATATAGATAAGCTATGGGACTTGGACAATATTGGAATTGACCCATATGAACTTGACCGTGAGTCCAAGCTAGCGTTAAGCTCGTATGAAGAGACTGTAACGTATGACTCTGGCAGGGGTCAGTATGTGGTAAGGCTCCCTTGGAATGATAACAAGAGTAAATTACCTACTAATTTCCATCTAGCACTTGGTAGGTTACGTGGCCTTCAGAAGCAGTTTGTCAAGGATCCAAATTATTGCGAGACTTATGCGGCAGTTTTAGCCGAGCAGGTACAACGTGGATTTGTGGAGAGAGTAGATCTCAGTGAGTATGGGGATAACATCCATTACCTTGCTCACCATGGGATTAAAAAGGACAGTTCCACCACTCCTGTTCGTATTGTGTATGACTGCTCTGCTAAATCCAGTGATCGCTCGTATAGTCTGAATAATTGTCTGTACACGGGTCCGTCCCTGGTCTCTGATCTCGCGCAAATTATGTTGCGCTTCAGATGTCATAAGTTTGCATGGGTCGCCGATATTGAGAAGGCCTTCCTGATGCTTCAACTCCATCGTGAAGACAGGGACTCGACAAGATTTTTATGGCCACGGGACCCAATGGATCTAGATTCAGAGTATCTGGTCTACAGGTTCAGAGTCGTCTTATTCGGGGCAACCTGTTCCCAGTTCCTTCTCAACGCTACTATCTGCGTCATCTTGAGGAGGCTGGACTAGATCCTGACTTCAAGAATGAGATCAAGCAGGGGATCTATGTGGACAATCTTCAAGGCACTGGAGACAATGAAGATTTATTGCTCAAGAGATGCTGGGCGATCCGCGATATATTTGCCAAGGCTCATTTATACTTAAGAGAATGGGCCACTATTAGTGGTCAACAGGTGGATCTACATGCCTTTTCTGATGCTAGTAATAGTACATACGGTACTGCCATATACATATGCAATGGTAGTGAAGCGACACTGGCTATAGCAAAGGCCAAAGTAGCCCCTATAAAGAAGATTACAGTTCCTAAATTAGAACTTACTGCATTGCTTCTGTCTGCTCGTCTAATAAAGTTTACACTGGATGCTTATACAGACATACTACAGATTAATAACGTCTATGTCTGGAGCGACAGTCAAATAACACTTTCATGGGTACACAGCCAGAAAGTGTTACCTGTTTATGTTTCTAATTGCACTGATGAGATACATAGCTTAGTTCCTACAGCTAAATTTCGCTATGTGAGCACCAGGGATAACCCCAGTGACATAATTTCCCGGGGGATCTCGGCGCAACAATTATGTCATCCTCTATTTGGTGGCATGGATCTCCATGGCTTATATCTCCAACTGAATGGCCTCAGGATTTCAGGGAATGCATATCTGATCCTTCAAATCGGCCTCAAGATGATGTGTTAAGTAGTTCGACTGTGAGTACTACACATCAGGATAACAAGTTGGTAGAGTGGGAACGTTACGGCAGCTATGATCAAGTAATACGGGTATTTGCATGGATATACCGTTTCATTAACAACATGAGAAGTCGGGCTCACGGGTCTTTCCTTAGAGAAGATTCGAAGCATATCAGACTCCATGAATTGAGATCAGCAGAAGCGAAACTAATATGTTTAGTACAAAAGGAATCTTATCCTACTGAACATCAAATCCTGAGCAAGGAGTCAAAAACCAAACCCTCAAACTTAATGAGGCAGCTAGGATTATATATGGAAGGAGGCATAATTAAGTGTAGAGGCAGGATACAAAAGGCGGACATTATTGATTCTGCGAAATATCCTGTCCTCCTTAGCTCCTCTCATTTGATTACCAAACTGTTGATTTGCCCATGCCATAGGACCTGCCTACATTTTGGCGTAAATTATACTCTGGCGTATTTGCGACAACGTTGGTGGATCCTTAAGATGCGACAAGCAATTTAAGGGATCCACAATAGCTGTACGATCTGTAAAAGATTACAGGGTAAGCCTTATTCCCCAGTTGATCTACCTCCCTTGCCTGAGTTCAGGGTACAAAGGACTGAACCATTTCAGGTAACCGGGGTAGACTACACCGGAGCGATTCATGTTAGAGAATCGCCCGGTAATATCACAAAGGTATATGCCGTTCTATTCACATGTGCGGTAACCAGAGCGATTCATATTGAATTGATTGACGACCTATCCAGTGAGGGGTTTTTGCATACTCTAAGACACTTTGCAGGCCGCAATGGTTTCCTTCAAATTATTATGAGCGATAATGCGACTTGTTTTGTCGGGGCCTCTAAATATCTCCAGAGTTTAATGGATGACCCACAGGTTGTGGCTACCTTCACTGGAAAGGGTTGTCAGTGGAGATTTATAGCAGCACGTGCACCATGGTTCGGGGCGATTTGGGAGAGAACAATCGGTATCGTCAAATCTGCCATGAAGAAGGTATTAGGAAGGGCACTGGTGACCAGACGGGAGTTGCAAACCATCTTAATAGAAATTGAGATGTCAGTCAATGACAGGCCCTTGACCTATACCTCGGCAGATGTTGATGACCTCTTACCCATTTCGCCTTCTATGCTAACACGTGGACGAACCCTTAATACCTTTCCTAGATCGTCAGTAAATGACGAAGATCTGCATGACCCTACATTAGGCAATGCTGACGCCACATGTCGTCGCTTCCAGTATGTGAACAAGGTGTCAGACGATCTATGGAAACGGTGGTCCCAAGAATATTTGCTGTCTCTTCGCGAGCGTCACTCTAATAAGATCAAAGGGACGAATCAACGATGGCCTCGTATCGGGGATATCGTCCTGATTCATGATGAGCGTCCTAGGTTATTTTGGAAGCTTGGGAGGATTATCGATTTGTTCCAGGGCATTGATGGTCTTATAAGGGTTGCTAGAATACGAACTTCGACTGGGGTTACTACTCATCCAGTCGTAAGGTTATATCCCTTGGAGCAGGATGTAGAACTGCCGGATGATCCTGGCGTCTCTACTGATACCCCTCCGCGGGAGAGTGCTGGTGACAGTGCTCCTCAAGGTGGGGCAGCTGATGATGAGAAGGATGATCCTCCTCAGGCTTCAGGTGGCGCTCGTCCCAAAAGGAGGGCGGCTATGAGTTCCGTGGATCTTTGGAGATCAAAGATCAAACAAGGTGATCTTTGACTCTTCGATTTCCTTTTGTTGTTCTCTGTATATAGCTCCTGTATATCATTTTTGGTGGCGGGCAATATGTCGGGAATAGGGTAATGATCCCGACAGTTTTAGGTCCAATAGGACATTTGAATTTGGCGGTATCGTATCGCATGTACGATTTCGGCTGGTTCTTTGTGTATTGTAGTTTATTCTTAAGTATAGGTTAAATATTAACTGTAATGTATAAATATCTACATCAGCTCTAGATGTATCATGAAGCCAAGTTATGGGTTATAATTATTATGAGCCGGCAGCCATATGTAATTTCGCGAGGCGATCAGACGCCGGCCCTTTAGTCTCTCAATCAACACCATACAGCCAACATCTCCCCCCCCCCCTGGCTCTGACTCAACCCACAGTTCACCATGTGCTACAAATATTAATCTATAACAACAGTCCTACATCACCAGTCCTCTAAGCTAAGTTCAGTGTATCGCTATTGTATTATGTGAACATTCCTACATGTCATTCAATTGAATTAGCTGTGTGTGGGGGACTGGATTACACCCATCGACTACGTCGTTGGTAATTATATAATAACTATTTGTTGGGATATTTCATGTACCAGTGATATGTAATTTAACCTCGTTATCTAAATTCCCGACAATTGTCTTCACTTTTAATTACGAGAGGATAGATATCCTGTTTTATGGCGGACAAAATAGGGCGGACAGGGCAATTTATCTTGTGAACTTTGGGAAGTCCGTATACAATTCCAGGGCGGGCACCAGAGACGAATAAATATGAATATAGCATTTCATCTATTGTCTCGTTTATTTTTAGTTGTCTTAGAAAGTTGTTGATTTTGTCTTCACTTTTAATTACGAGAGGGTAGATATCCTGTTTCATTTCTGCGAATTTTGTTCTGTCACTCAATATTTCTGCAACTTTATTGTTATAATCTGCCTTATTTAACAACACAACACCATTCCCCTTATCAGGTTTCATGAAAACATTACTCTTGTCTTCCGCTAGACTTTTAAGGGCTTTACGTTCTTCTTCGCTTGCTTAATGAGTCATTAAAATAACCACGTGAGAAATAACTAGACATTGCTAAATGCTTAACCTCTGAAGTGAGCATGGGGGTAATTGGAAACGTCCCCCTGTGCTGACGTATTTGAGGTGTTTCCGTCACTAAAATATTCATTGTGCCATTAATAGCATTAATACTTATCCATATGCGCCTATTATGGGTTGATTATAAAGGTATTAACCTGAAACAACAATAAAACGAGTGAAAACAGCGTTTGGATGGTCAAAATCGGAGATATAGCCCGCGAGTTGTATAATGTATGGGTGAGGCAATCTGCTTTCCCGCCAATTTCCCCCAAGGCCACTGAGACAGTCGATCGATACTCTCTCTCTCTCTCTTGCACTCGCTTGCTATCAGTGATGACCACACCCTCCAATCGGATTTCTAATGTTAGCACGAAAATATACCTCAGAATAAGGGAATAACAGGGAAAATAGGTGATAACTGAAGGAGAGGAGGAAAGTGGGGAAGGAGGGGAGGTAGAGGACTGAGATTTTGCATGGCCCAGGGGCCAAAAAAAAATAAAAAAATAAAAAAATAAAAAATAAATTTTTTTTTTTTTTTCGATGTCAAAAGTTGATTTTTTTTTTCTCTGACTCTTAAGAGTCTCCCCGCAGTGCGCCGGGGGAACTCTTAAGAGTCTCCCCGCAGCTCCCGGGTTAAGAGAATGTTTAAAGAAATCGAATGTGTTGCCATTGGCCTGATACAAGGAGTGGAATGATATAGTCTTAAACAACTGTTCAAATGACAAAAAGTGTGGAAGAAAACGTGGCTTGGGAGAGTTAATTGCAAAATGTATACCTTTGGATAGAAGGGCCTGTTCAGTGGTAGAAAGCTTTCTAGACGAGTAGTTGAATATTACTTTGTTGTGAGGTATATTGTCAGGATTAGCATAGCCTAATTTAGTGAGTTTACGTTGGTGGATGCATCGAGTGTGAGCCGAAGTTTTTAACACCTTACGAGCGGCCTATGCGGTTTATTTATATGTACCGCACAGCGGGGTGTTTTTAGCCAAAATAGGGCTGTTTACGTGATTATTTTCATGCCTAAATAAGACCCAGAACGTAAAACAAGTACCTATCCCTGAAAGGGCATAAACAGAGCTTTCGAATGACACCATAACGATCCTTTTATGATGGCTAGTTTTCTTGCAATAACCGTGCAACGCGAGTGCAAAAAGCATGTAATTCGGTACTTTCCCCATATAATTCAGTATGTAGCGAGTGAGAGAGGGAGGAGGGAGCTGAGATTCGTGTCAGTAGGTTCGCCGCGGTGGTCTGGAGCAGTCATACGCTCGCTAGTCTCCTGCCACCACTTGTCTCTCTCTCTCAGCAACATTACGTGCTGAAATTGCCACTCGACCTATGTCGAGCGCCGCCACATAGTCCAGCTTTATTTAACTCGACTTATGTGGTGAGCCGCTAATTAAGGGTTAAATTAGTATTTTCTATGAGACAGCGAAGATGATTGTAATCCAAATAAGAAACATGACCTTTCAATGAACTTAGAGTGGCTTCTAGGCGTTCGGAGTGGGTTTTAATAAGTCTACGTTTGGAAGATATTTCATTACTAAGAAAACGTTGTTGGCAGTTCCTATATAATCTAGAAGATCGAAGTTGTCTATTGTGGATTTTAAAATTTAGAAAGTTTGGCGAGAGGTTATGCCGTTGAAATGTTGATAGAAATTCCAGGTCGAGAGTACTTTTTCTATGTTTCAAATCCAGGCGTTCAGCAGTTCGATACAGCTGCACCGTTGGCGATCTATAGCGTTTGTTGATAGTAGTGGCAATAGATTATCCTCGGGGGAAGCGGAGTCTTATAAGGGCAAGCAACACCAAGGTAAACACGAACATCTTTATTCTGGTACCGGTAACGTTTCGACATTAACATACAGTATGTCATCATCAGACCTAAAGCAGTAAGAAATAAATGTATTAATAAATTATGTTGACATTTAAAGCAAATATATTTTTAATAATAATTTAGAAAAACATAAAAAGTTAGAAATCGCAAAAAATGAGATAGAAACAATCTCAAACAACAGCAACAGCTAAACCATATGTGAACTACGTGTAGATATTGTAGGCTAAAATATACACAATACCTTAGAAACATAATAGGTTGGAGGAGAATTCGTGGGAGCCCAAGGTGGGCTTAAAGGTGGGGGCTCTTGGGTTGAGATAAACATGGAATGATAATCGCCAAGCTGTACATAATTATCTTGCAAAATGCAATGGCACTGAATAATTATTAACAATGGTATAAAGGATTTTGTGGATCGTCTATACCGGGCCTGTGACGTCACAAGAGTGTAAGTCCACCATCCAGTCTAGGCTAAGGATACTGATGTTATAGACGATCCGCAAAATCCTTTATACCATTGTAAATAATTATTTCAGTGACATTGCATTTTACAAGATAATTATATGCAGGTTGGCGATTATTTTTCCATGTTTACCTCAACCCATGAGCCCCCACCTTTAAGATGGTGAGTGAGGAGGGACTCTGCTATTAACCGGGTGATGTCACCAGAACAACTGAAAATTACTGAAAAATCTTTTTTGTTAATGAAATGGCCTAAAGGTTCACAATGGTCTCAATGGGTAATCCTCTCGGTTGCACTCTCGCTAATTCATTCTTAGTTTATCACGAAACACAATGGCTTGACAACTGTCCTATAGAATTCAAACCTTTGCTCTACAGACGTTACATAGATGACACATTCGTTTTATTTCAGTCTCCCGATCACGTTCCAAAATGTATAGCTAATCTAAATTCACAACATGAAAACATTAAGTTCACTTCCGACACTGAAACAAATGGTAAACTCCCCTTCTTAGACATAAATATTAACAGAACACCTGACTCATTTAATAATTCAATATACAGGAAACCAACCTTCACAGGTTAACGACACAATTTAATTCATCTATCCCGATACAGTACAAACGAAATTTAATCTTAACTTTAGTCACCCGTGCTTACCACATTTGTTCCTTATATTTGTCTTTTCACAATGAACTCGAATATCTCAAACACATTTTACATTGTAATGGTTTCCCTATTTCATTCATTGAAAACAGTTTTGGTAAACAACTAAATATACTTTTCCAAGTCCCGAGCCCTGTACCGACTGCTAAAAAGGCAGTAATATTTTTCACTATGCCATTTTTAGGACCATCAAGTTACTCGATACGCCATAAAGTCACAAAATTGATTCGTTGCTTCTATCCCCAAGTGTCCCTCAGAATAATATTCAAACCTACCAATACTTTGTCTCATCATTTCAAATTCAAAGATCGTATCCCCCGGATGTTCTGTAATCCTCTATTGTTTATCAATATAAATGTAGCTGCTGTAATGCAACTTATATAGGCAAATCAAAACGGCACTTAACCCGTGGAGCCCCGGCTAGTTTTGTAATGTTTGCGCACCAGAATCCGGCCGGTTTTAAAAAAATGGTTTTATTCCAGAAACAATAGCGAATGGGTTAGGAATGAAGGAAAAACCACGAAAAACCGCTCAAAAAGCTTAAAAAATGGTCCTACAGAGCCCCCGAAAATGGATTTTACAAGAGTAAAAAATTGAAGGCAATTATCCCAAAAAACCAGGTTATTGCGCGCTCGCGCGCACGCACGTGGACTTTAAGAGTTTTCAACCATCGGCACGGTTGCGTGGGATACGTACACAGTTCCACATTCAGATACAAATCTGAGCCCTCTTGAGTGGCTACACCTGAGGTTACGGTCGGCGCAATTAGGGTGACGCGCCAGGCGCGTCTCTGGGGCTGTGCGTTACATACATCGCCGACGCGTCAGGCGCGTCGCTGGGGCTATACGGGTTAAACACGAGGGTTGCGGAGCACCTGGGTCGATCTTATAGAACTGGACTTCCCATTTCTAAACCATCCTTTTCAGCCATTCAAGACCATTGTTAACCTTTAGGCCATTCCATTAACAAAAAAGATTTTTCAGTAATTTTCAGTTGTTCTGGTGACACCACCCGGTTAATAGCAGAGTCCCTCCTCACTCACCATCTTAAGCCCACCTGGGGCACCCACGAATTCTCCTCCAACCTATTATGTTTCTAAGGTATTGTGTATATTTTAGCCTACAATATCTACACATAGTTCACATATGGTTTAGCTGTTGCTGTTGTTTGTGTTTGTTTCTATCTCTTTTTTCGCGATTTCTAACTTTTTATGTTTTTCTAAATTATTATTAACAAAACATCCCCAAGATTCCCTTCTAGATAAATTTGTACACGTCTTGGTAGCAAATTTTCTCCTCCTAAAATAGAGGCTAGCTAACGCTCGCCAGGAATATATCGACACATAATGGCACGAAAGGTCTTGATATTGAAAACAGAAATGGGGCATAAAGTCTCAAAATCACCAAAGTTATGGGCTGATCGTCATAAAATCTAAAAACTAATTGGGCTATACATGAGGGAGAAGGAAGGCCAGAAAAAACAAAACCATATCCTCGTAATCTAACTTACCTAAACGATAACATTGGTTAGGATCCGATAGAGTATTTCAGGTTAGGAACAATATAAATGAGCGTAAAGGGAGAGCTGCTAAAGTGTATGGACCCATCTAACTTGGGGAATGCTAGTCTGGGTCATGTCGGGCCTGCGTGGATATCTGAAGAACATTAACCCCTAAAAGTCGGCGCGCAACTTAAGTCGAGTTAAATAAAGCTGGACTATGTGGCGGCGCTCGACATAACTCGAGTGGCAATTTCAGCACGTAATGTTGCTGAGAGAGAGAGACAAGTGGTGGCAGGAGAGTAGCGAGTGTATGACTGCTCCAGACCACCGCGGCGAACCTACTGACACGAATCTCACCTCCCTCCTACCTCTCTCACTCGCTATATACGGAATTGTATCGGGAAAGTGGCTAATTACCTGCTTTTTGCACTCGCGTTGTACGGTTATTGCAAGAAAACTAGCCATCATAAAAGGATCGTTATGGTGTCATTCGAAAGCTCTGTTTATGCCCTTTCAGGGATAGATACTTGTTTTACGTTCTGGGTCTTATTTAGGCATGAAAATGATCACGTAAACAGCCCTATTTTGGCTAAAAACACCCCGCTGGGCGATACATATAAATAAACCGCATAGGCCGCTCGTAAAGGGTTAAGGCTGGTTGGGGCCGTTAGCCAGTAATATGGGAGATGGACGTTGGGGAGAGGGGGAGGGGGGGCGGAATGACGTATTATGAGAGAGGGAGAGAGAGAGAGATAAATTAACAGACACAGATGTAGAAAATAATTATTTAAAATATAAATAGATATAAGTAAATGTATTGATAGCTAGATGATGTTGGTTATATTATTATCATACAACTTCAAGACGAAGACGTAGTCTTAACTTAACAGAGTTTAATACAGATATAGGTTACGTAGATAAAATTAGCGTACTGCTCGAATATTCCATTAACACGTAAAAGTGACCAAAAAAAGCTCGATCATGTACTTCATAATATACTCCTCTTTCTCTCTATATCTCTCTTGTTTTCTCTCTATCTCTCTCTCTCTCTCTCTCTCTTATATATATATATATATATATATATATATATATATATATATATATATTGTTTTATAATAATTATTGTATATATGTATGTTTATGTATGTATACAGTACATGTGTGTGTGTAAGTAGGTGTGTGTATGTATATGTGTGTATATGTATAATTTATATACTGTGTAGCTGTGAGGGGGATTAGCCAGGTGTGGGCTATTCGGCCTTATAAGTAGGGTTGGGTATGGGTAGGATCTGCCGTGTGTGACCTTTCGGCTTTCTGCAGACTCTCATAATTTTTTGTTTCTTTTTCTATTTTTCTTATATATGCAAGTTCATTGATGTGTATCAAATTGTATATATGATTTGATTGTATTGTTAGGCACATTTCAATGTATATATGTACATATATTTTGTATATAAATTAAGTATGTTCCTAACACTTTTTCACTGAGGTCTTCTGTTGTAAAAACTGATGCAAAGAAGGTATTGAGGGCATTACTCATTTGTACTTCGTCTTTGGTATATTCTCCATTTGCATCGACTAACGGTCCAGCAGTTGAAGTAACTACTTTTTTCTTTCTGATATAACTATAGAATTCTTTCGGGTTTGTTTTACTTTGATTCGCAATATGTAACTCTAAGGTCTTTTTACTTTGATTAACCCGTCCAGCCCCGGCTAGTTTTGAAATGTTTGTTCACCAGAACCCGGCCGGTTTTCAAAAAATGGTTTTATTCCAGAAACAATAGCGAATGGGTTAGGAATGAAGGAAAAACTACGAAAAACCGCTCAAAAAGCTTAAAAAATGGTCCTACAGAGCCCCCGAAAACGTATTTTACAAGAGTAAAATATCAAAGGCAATTATCCCAAAAAAACAGGTTATTGCACGCTCACGCGCACGCACGTGGACTTTGAGAGTTTTCAACCATCGGCACGGTTGCGTGGGATACGTACACAGTTCCCATACAAATCTGAGCCCTCTTGAGTGGCTACACCTGAGGTTACGGTCGGCGCAATTAGGGTGACGCGCCAGGCGCGTCTCTGGGGCTGTGCGTTACATACATCGCCGACGCGTCAGGCACGTCGCTGGGGCTGTACGGGTTAAAGATACTCAACACGGCTTTCGTAAAAAAAGTTCCTGTTTAACAAACCTCTTAGACTTCTTCCACGATATCCTCAACCTCTACGATGAGAGTAAAGCTGTAGATATTATATACCTTTATTTTCAAAAGGCCTTTGACAAAGTTCCCCACAAACGTTTACTGCTAAAACTAAAAGCGCATGGAATACAAGACGGTGTGTTGAAATGGATAGAAAATTGGCTCAGCAACAGAAAGCAAAGAGTAGTCATAAACGGTAAGGCATCTAAATGGATCAATGTTAGTAGCGGGGTACCCCAGGGATCGGTACTAGGACCAATTCTCTTTCTAATTTACATCAACGACATAGATGAGAGTCTCACCTGTACAATCTCAAAATTTGCTGACGATACAAAGATTGCAAATAGCGTACTCTCAAAAGAACAAGTTGACGATATGCAACACAATCTAGATAAATTGTCATGTTGGGCCCAAATTTGGCAAATGAGTTTCAATGCGGATAAATGTAAAGTACTACATATCGGATACCTAAATGAGAAAGCAAACTATTCGATGAATGGCACTCAGCTTAAGAATGTAAACAGAGAAACCGATCTGGGAGTAACAATATCGAGTAACCTAAAACCGAGTCAACAATGTTCACAAGTTGTTAAGAAGGCAAACAAAATAATTGGCTTTATAGGCAGGTCATTTGAGCATAAATCCAAAGAAGTTATCCTAACCCTTTACAATTCCTTAGTCCGCCCTCTTCTGGAATACTGCGTTCAATCCTGGTGCCCTTATTACCAAAAATATATAAACAAGCTAGAACGAGTTCAACGTAGAGTTACCAAAATGATACCTAGCCTAAAGAACAAACCATACGAAGAGCAGAGCGTCTTAGAGAATTAAATCTATTTCCTTTAACCCAGCGCAGATTAAGAGGTGACTTAATTCAAGTGTTCAAAATCATCAAAGGTATCGACAATATGAACTGTAGTAAGTACTTCACTATCGACCAATCTAATTACACGCGGGGAAACGGTTGCAAAATTATTGGTAAATCTTTTAACTCGCACGAATCTAAGAATTTCTTCTTCAATCGAGTTGTCAACTTGTGGAATGGGCTTCCCCGAAACGTTATAGACTGCATCACCGTTGATTCATTTAAACTCCGCCTAGACAAATATCTCGCATCAAACCCGCGACTGACTGCGTTTGTAAATGAATAACTTTATTTTATCCCCCCCTCAGTTACTAACCCATCTGTCCTCTACTAACGTCCTAATCCTGCCACGGACATTAGTTCCAGGGCAGTAATTCCCTTTCCAATATTCCCTTACCCACTCTAAACCACTGTTTGGACACTTGATCCTCAGTGTTTTGGAGGACAATCAACCTAGAAGGGTCACTAGATCTGTTGTTGCTTGATTTCCTTTGTACTCCTTTGTACATGTGAACAATACTCAATACAAGGACGCACTGTGCCCCTGTACAGAGCAAGAAGCTGTGCAGGGGTAAAGAACCCCCTGAGGCGGTGGAGCACTCCCAGCTTCTGGTAGGCTGCTTTACCAAGACTGGTAATATGATCCTTCCAAATGAGAGCAGAATAAAAAAGAGACACCAAGAATATTGAGAGAAGATGAAGGATTGATTTTTGTATTGTTGAAGAATAAGGGATAGTCCGCTGGGAGTTCCACACGGGTAGATGGAGAAATTGGGTTTCGGAAGCATTAAAGATAACAAGGTTTTCTTTGCCCCAATTGGAAATAGTAGTTAGATCAGAATTTAAGTGTTCTTTGGCTTCATTACGTTTTTCTTTGAGGGATTGCTGGCTGGGGCGTTCTGGAAACCTAATTGAGTAGTGTAAGGTTGAGTCATCTGCGCATGAATAGATGGGACTTGAGGTACAGTTGAGAAGATCATCTATGGAGATTAGAAAGAGAATAGGAGATAGGAGAGAGCACTGAGGAACACCGGAGTTGATAGGGTGAGGAAGTGAGCGATAGCCATCCACAACCGCATCTATGGAATGGCCAGAAAGTAAATTAGAGACAAAGGCAAAGATGGAGGGATAGAAACCGAAGGAGGGTAGGTTAGAAATTAAAGATTTGTGCCAGACTCTATCGAAGGCTTTAGATATGTCTAGTGCAATAGAAAAAGTCTCACCGAAGTCACGAAAGTTGGATGACCAAGAGTTAGTAAAATATGAAAGAAGATCACCAGTAGAGCGACCCTTAATGCCCCTTTCCCACTTATGCGATTTCATACGATTTTCGTCGCCGAGGACGTAGTCTTGTTAATTCGCAACGAATTTGTGCGACGTCAACGATTTCGACCGTTAAAAACCGTTGACAAGTTTACACTCGGCGACGATGTCGCCAATGGGTAAGACGAATCGGCGACATTATGCGACTTCATCGGCAAATTGAGCGATGGTTCGCCGATGGCCTCGGCGAGAATTGTCACATTTAAATAAAATCATGCGAAGGATGAACGAATCCTCGGCGTATGTTCTGCGACGTCTTCGGCGAATTAAGCGATGGTTCGGCGTACCTCGGCGAGATTACCCAAAAACTTTTTGCATATATTTCATGGCACAAACATAAAAAACGGGAGTCTGCAGAAAACCGATCGGCCCACAGAAGGCAGATCCCTGTTACACACAATGGGGTTAACCATGAGGAAGAAAGGGGACCAGAAAAACAACCCCACTCCCCTTAATTCGGAGATTGGCAATGTCCGGCTTCGCCAGAGACATTTTCTATCGAAAAATGTACAAATTTAGTTTGCTCTCAAAACAAAAACATATATATGTTGGCTCGCTACCGCTCACCAGGAAAATATTGAAACCTGGATGGGGGTAAACGTCTTAAAACAGTAGGCTGAACGGGGCCGAACGGATACAAGGCAAAGAGAGCGGGAGAGAAAGAGAAAACAAAACAAAATGAGGAGAGAGGGAGAGAAAGAGAAAACAAAAACAGCGAGGTAGGCTTAATGTTTGCGTTACGGCTTAATTGAGCCCACCTCGCCTATTTTTGTTTTCTCTTTCTCTCCCTCTCTCCTCGTTTTGTTTTTTTCTCTTTCTCTCCCTCTCTCTTTGCCTTGTATCCGTTCGGCGCCGTTCAGCCTACTGTTTTAAGACGTTTACCCCCATCCAGGTTTCAATATTCTCTTGGCGAGCGGTAGCGAGCCAACATATATATATACAGTATATATTTTTTTTTTGAGAGCAAGTTAAATTTGTACATTTTTCGATAGAAAAATGTCTCCGGCGAAGCAGGATTTCTCCATATAATGCTGGTTCACTATCGCTCGCCAGGAAGATATCGATACTTGGATGGGGATAAACTTTTTAAAACAGTTGGCTGAATGGGGCTGAATGGATACAAACCAGAGAAAGAAAGAAAAGGAGAGAAAGGGAAAAAAAGAGGTGAACCCCCAAGAGAGGTGCATATCAAAAAGGGTTGACAGGTTCACTATAGGCCTAATCATTTTTTTTTACCCACCTCGCCAAAGGTGCTATTTGGCATCGTCGATGTTCTCAGAACATCTGAGAGCATCGGCGAGCCGAACATCTGAGAGCATCGGCTTGCCGCCGTGCAGCGTTGCAAAGGTTTCTTTGTGCGAAACCCTCCGCGATGTCTCGCCGATGTCTTGCTGATGTCGCCGATGGTCTCAGAGGGCCTCGCAGATCCCTCTGCGATGTTCGACGATGCTTGCGAGGGCCCTTGCGAGGCCTTGCGAGTCATATGATTATTATGCGAGGGTATACGATTGCTGTGCGACATGTCACGAATGTGCCAATTTATGGGTGTCGGCGACGAAAATTGTATGAAATCGCATAAGGGGGAAAGGGGCATAAGGAAGCCATACTGGCGATCTGAGAGCATATTATGAGAAGAGAAATGCTTAAGAAATTTGGAAGCAAGAATAGTTTCAAAAACTTTAGAAATACAAGAGGTGAGAGCAATTGGATAGTTGGAGGGTTGAGAGCGGTCACTCTTCTTTGGGACAGGTTGAATGAGAGCAAACTTCCAGCATGAAGGGAAGATGTTAGAGGATAGACAGAGACAAAAGAGTTTGCCTAGGCAGGGAATCATGGATGGAAGCACAGCTTTTGAGTACAACAGGAGGAACAATGTCCGGACTGTACGCCTTCTTAGTATTAAGCTCAGAGAGGGTAGAAAGCACATCTTTCATACCAGACTGTAGGATACATTAATAAAAGCTCCTGCAGTCCCAATCATTGTATCAAAAATGGCAGGAGAGATAACCTTTTCACCTCAAGAGATGGAGCAAGACTGGCTCAGTCACCCTTCAGCGGGTCTTATATAAGCTAAGAAGTGTTGCCAGATCGATAGCAGTGCTTAAACAGTCGTGTTACCAACTACAGGGTTGTACAGGCAGTTACAAGGAAAGTACATTACTGACGATATACTCGGGCCTGGTACTGGGGAGTTACTTATCTACTGACGAATATACTAGGGCCTGGGACTGTAAGGGTTAAAAGAGATTAGGATATTAGGCATAAGTAGGAGGGAGAAGGGTGGAGAGGGAGGAATAGCACCAGAATCATCCAAGGTGGAGTTTCTAGTAAAAGTTTGAGCGAAGAGTTTAGCTTTGTCAGAGGAAGAAGTGATGGTTGTGCCATCAGAGTGGAAAAGGGGAGGGAAAGACGAGGAAGAGAAATTGTTGGAGAAATTTTTGGCTAGATGCCAGAAAGCCCCATGCTTTTGCCTTTGTTGCCAGATTCCAGTCAAAGTCCAACATCTTGTGTTAGACTGCTCCTAGTTGTTATTTACAAGGACATGCCAAGTTTTGACTCTATTTAGAGATCTATTCAGTTGTGAAGGACTGTGAAGAGTGGTTGTGATTCAAAACTTGTCGCGTCTATATAAATAAAGTAGGTGTGCAGTTTTCGCATTACAAAAAAAAAAAAAAAAATGCATATGCAACTGTGTGACCTAGACCTGCAAGTAGTATTGAAACTCTTAGGTACAATCGGTTTATATACAGTATGTATACTGTATATATATTAAATGTTTTTATACTCACAGCCGGACTTGAACCACCGACAGTCAGAACAAGTGTCCATACTTTAATCCACTATACCACATTGTGATAGAGGATACTTGTGTGTACTGTATTAAAGCATAGACACTCGTCCTGACTGTTGGTGGTTCATGTCCGCCTGGGAGTATATACTGTATAATTATATATATATATATATATATATATATATATATATATATATATATATATATATAATTACATTTATTATCACATTGAATCTTAACCATTGGAATATTTATCTATAATAAGGTCAGCGTAACACTATTTTGTAGCATTTTGAACATGGTGTAATTCAAATTTAAAACAATATATAAGAAAGAAATAGTGGCCATAATGTGTGACCTTCACCATTCACCTTGACCTTTGAATAACAAAAACACAAAATTTGGCCAAGCGTTGCATTGAGCAACCGAATTTGCCAGCAAAATTTGGTGACGATACGTAACCCGTTCAATACAGTTCTGTCGGTTTCATTTCATACTGGATATTAAGATGATTTTATTTAGTGTTTATGAAGGGCCTCCATTAAATTAGAAGGCTTTCAATTATCTTAATTAACCCTTTTTGCTACCACAGATCATTCATAAGCTCCACAAAATTGTCTTATTATAGCGAGAATACAATAAAAAAAGACGTCACCGGTACACAAAGGGTTAAGCAATCTAGGAAGAGTTTAAAGAACATTATTAACACTCTTCTTTTGTTGTTTGATCTTGACCTTAAACCTTAAGTATCAAAATATATTAGAGATGGACCGAATATTCGTTTCGTATTCCTATGTGCGAATATTCGCTATGTTTTTCAATACTCGTATTCGTACCAGGTATTCGTATTCGCATTTCCATTCATAGCTATTTGCAAACATGCGAATATTTTCACGAAACCAATAGAAGATATACAAAAATGTAAAATATTAAATTTTAAAGTCAAGAGTGTGCAAAATATAAATATGTTCTATTATATAACTAGGAATCCCAAAAGGTTAACCAAACCCAAATATACGAAGCGTTTGTTCCATCCATCCATCCATTGCCTGATCACGGCGATCCCCGAAGGGATGGCCACGAATGAACCGCCCCCATGCACCTCTGTCCCCAGTCAGTCGACGCCCCTCCCCCCCAACCAGCACCGCCTTCGTTCATGTACTTCCTCACTCCATCCTTCCACCTCTCATTCGGTCTACCTCTCCCTCTCTGTCCCTCCACCTCGCTCTCGTACACCCTCTTAGTCATTCTCTCGCTTTCCATATGTTCCATATGGCCGAACCATCTCAAGTTGTTCCTTTTCACACTTTCCAGGACATCTACCTCCACACCACACCTCCTTCTTACTTCCTCATTAGTCTGTCTATCCCTCCATGTAACTCCGCACGCACTCCTTAAGTAATTCATTTCCACTGCTCTCACTCTTGGTCTGAGTCTCTCAACCAACGTCCATGCTTCGCTTCCGTAAGTCAGTGTCGGGATTACCACGCTGTCATGCCAGGACTTCTTCACTTCCATACTGACCACCCTATTTCTTGTTACTGCTTTTAGCGTTCCTACAACCCTCTTCCCCTGTTGTACCCTCTACCGCACTTCTTCATCCATAAGTCCCATCTTTACTCAACACACTGCCCAGATACTTAAAAGAGTTGACGATCTCCATAGCCTGACAGTTCAGCTTCACCTCACACTCTGTGTCTTCACCCCTTTCGAAGACCATAACCTTGCTCTTCCCCGCATTTACCTTCAAATTCCGTTTTTCGCACACTGTTCCAAACTCATTTACCAGACCCTGCAACTCCCATTCATTATCACTCATCAGAACTGTATCATCCGCAAACAGCAGTATAGGTAGTGTTACGACTGAGGTTTAAATATATCAGGGCTCTTATTCATTGGACTAGTAATGGCATAAATGCTACAACGGAAGGAAAGCGCTAGATCCAACCTCTGATGTATATTCCCAGTGAACAAAGAACACAAATACTCTACAGAGTTCTATATGCAATAGTAGGTTATTAAACTCTCAATAAATGTGCGTCTACTCTAGGCTTAATGTTATGTGAAAACAGCCTATTACTACCTATAACCGAAGGTGCTTGGTTATGGTATGCAAAGTAAGGTGGTAAGAGAAGTTACAGCTTACGTTACTTTAATCAATAAATGTCAGGCACTCCTGCATGGAAGAAAGTGCACTAAAGTCCTTCAACACTAACAAGGAATCTTCTTTAAATGTTAGATGCTATCAAGATGCTCGAATCGGAAATGAAACCCAAAAAGGCCGGCAGCGGAACAATGCTCGTGCAGGCTATGCACACAAAAGGCAGGATATATAATGCAGTCGGGGCCAAGAATATCCTAAACGCTACAACAAAAATAATCGCCACGACAATGCAGTATTCCTATCAACAAAAAGAGCCTAAGTCGTTTATGTCTCCATACATCAAACTAGGCTGCGAAATGCTTGTATAATCATAAACGGGTATGCATAAAAAGAGTAATTGGTTTAATATACTTAATGTCTACTATGACTGATAAAGTCTAGCTGGAGTCAATGCTACGAGATACTGGTGCGCTTGGCATGCCGCATAGCCTAGTGCAAATCTCAAGTCTGTGCGTCAAATATTACGTTATAGGGAAGGGTAGCTCTCTTGAGAAACCTTAATACCGAAGTATTAAGCGTTCTCCTAGCGTACCTCAAAGATAAACAACGAGCTTAGAACAGTGCAGAATGGTATAGGCAAAAAGCCCTCATTCGTGCATGCTCTACTCTCAATGGCACACAGACTAGAATTTACTCAATCAACTCCAGTTCTCAGGTATGTCGTGCAGCTTTTAACTAAAGCCAGCACTCATAGGAAACAATACCTTATAATATCAGACTCCTAGTCTAGCATTATCTAATCCAGCAGAACACTAATAATTATAATAATTACAATATGAATGCCAACCAATGCTTCGTGATCAACTTATCTTAACACTAACATACATGGGTTATATCAGACCTTAACGCACAATACAACTGGCCAGCATGAAGCTGATTTTGCAGAGTTAACCTGAGGGGGTATAATATTAATAAAAGGTGGTGAAAGATATGGAAAATGAGAGAGATAGGCAGAGGAAAAGGTTCTCAGGTGCAGAGAGGGAGACAGGTATCCAAGGGATAAGAGGGATGCATTCTAGAAACCAGATCTGAGAGAGAAAGTGGCGAGGAAGCTGTATATATACTAGCACTAGCTCGAAACGCGTAGAAAAGCGGTAACAAGTACTCTAACCAATGCTAAAGAAGCTAGCTAAACATGACATCATCAAGCATGGTAAAAAACTCCTCTAACCAATCCCCGAGAAGCCAGCCAGCTATGACGTCATCGAGTATAGCAAAACACTGCGTGCCTACCCCCACTCTGTTCTACTCTCTCTCTCTCTCTCTCAACTCCTATCATTACTACTTAATGATAAAACATATACTTTGCAATTAAATATATATAGCCTTGACATGGGTGAAATAAAAAAGAGCCTTTCTGGACTGCCCATGACACGAGCTTTCATATGAAATAAAGCACACAACAATACACCAACTGTCGCCACATCCACTGCCCTGGCGATCCTAGCGAGTCACTGTAGGACAAGCCATGCGGTTCTAACGGAGTGGTCAACGTCACACCCCCCCCAAGATTTTTCTCAGAGGTCCAAGGCTCACAAAAATCTGATTGTTAGAACCCATGCTGTATCTCTACTTCCCATCACCCAGCGGCAGTAAAATATCTGGCACAGTTCTTCAACAAATTTGTTTACAAAATTATAACCCTCCCCAACACAATAGTTTAAATCATATGTAGTTATGCTCCTCAAGAGCGAGCTTCTCTAGCCCAGCATTCTGAGAGGAGTGCAACTCAGAATTACTGCTATAACATACTGAAAAAATTCAACTATCAAAAAAGAGTTTTTATTTGATTTTTATGTTTTTAATTTGTTTATTTCGGCTGCACTATAGGGGCAAGCTTAGTTTTCTTCTATACCAAACGCTCAACTCCTGCTTTACGACCCAATACGCTGGGCTACAACCGCGAGCCAACAAGCATCAAGCGCAAAATACTATTCAAACTAAAGCAGGAGGCTACCCGTGTGTCAATCTACCCAGGATCATATACCCTTGAAAGACAATCTGCAACCACGTTGTCACAACCGGCAATATGGCGTATGTCCAGGTTATATACCAATAACCTTAGCGACCACCTGGTCAGCCTCATATTCCGATTGTGAAACTGGTCCAAGAACTTGAGAGGGTGATGATCTGGGTAAACTACAACGACCGGACCATAGGCTGGAACATAGACCTCGAAATGCCCCAGCGCAAGCACAACCGCCAGCAGCTCCTCCTCGACAACAGAGCAGCTCCCCTGGGCCGAATTGAACTTCTCCGAGCAGAAACTAACAGGATGCTCCAGCCCATCATCGTCCTTTTTCACAAGGACGGCACCAGCCCCCACACCACTAGCATCCATTGCTAGTTGGAAAGGTAGGCTAAAGTCAGGGACCCTGAGGATCGGGTGAGTGCACAACAGGTGTTTTACTACTCCAAACGCCTTCTCACACTCAGGCGCCCATTTGAATTTCTTATCCTTCCAGTTATCCTCCACCTGAGCTTGACTGTCCCATTCTCCTTCTCCACCTTGACTGCTAAACGTCATCACAGGCACAGCGAGAGGCTCAGGGGGGTGCCTCACATACTCCTTCATGAAATTAACGTGACATAACTGATTGCGCATACGTCTGTCTGGAGCGGTCACCAAGCAATCCAGGTCCGATAGCCTCTCCACCACCCTATAAGGACCAGTGTACTTCGCGGATAAGGGGTGACCTACAAGGGGCAGTAGAATCAACACCTCCTGACCCACGTGAAACTCCCTGAGTTTAACCTTGAGGTCGTACCTGTCCTTCATGAGGGCCTGAGAGCTAGTCGAATTACGGCCAGCCAACTCCAGACTGCGCAACATCCGTTCTCGACTGTCGAGGACATACTTGAGCATAGAACAAGGTTTTCCTGCACCCTCCCATATATCTTCAACCATATGGAGAGGCCCTCTGACACGGTGTCCAAAGACAAGCTCATTAGGGCTGAATCCCAAACCTTCCCCAGGTACCCCCCATGCAGTAAATAAGACACATGGCAGGCCAAGCTCCCAACCATTCCCACCCTCAAAGCAACAACAACGAAGCACAGATTCCAAGGCTGAGTGCCATCGCTCTAACACACCCTGGCTCTCCGGATGATACGCAGATGACACAACCGTAACAATCCCATGCTGCGGCATTGCTTGAACAAAGAGGCTAGAAGTGAAGTTGGATCCCTGGTCTGACTGAATTACCTGCGGGTAACCATACCGGGAAAAATACACTAGCAAGTTTCGGACCACCGTCTTCGCTGACCCATTTCTCATAGGGTACGCGTCAGGGTACCTTGTTGCTACCTCCATGATGGTCAGGGGATACTTGTAAAAATCTCCCGACTGTGCATCACTGTCCTCCTTCAACTCTACAGCACCGGTACCACATTCAAGAACCTCTGGGTCTTCTAAGTGCAATTTACGAATGTCCGAAGGAGCAAGCTTATCTAAGTATTTGCGAAACAACTCATGCCCCCCTCCTACATTGAATTTAGCCTCCCGTTGCTCTCTCTCTCTGTATCGTTGCTGTCTCTTCGTCTTTTTAAGCCCATCCTCTGCCTTCTTACTAACAGTTAATGGGTCTTCTCCAGACTCGAAAATTGGTCCTAATAATGTGTCCCCGAGAAGGTCCGTTGATACTAAACTCTCAACCGCATCAACTTTCAACCCCTTCTCGGTACCTTTCCTCCACTTGTCTAAAGACTGTTGACCAGAATGTGACTCCCTGGATGCAAGAGATCTGGTAACAACACACGCCATAGGTTGCACCGGACACTTCTCAACCCACCCCTGCTCCTCCCTACTCACGTCGGCCGGCTTCTCGGCAACGACTAAAGGTGGAGCCTCAGAAGTAGGCCCCGCAAAGTCGTTGCCGAGAATGAGGTCGACACCCCCAACAGGTAACTTCTCCACAATTCCTACATCCAGGTCACGAGTCACACCATCAACTTCCATCTTCATTCTTACAAGCGGGTATGACCTTGTTGCATTAACCCCCTGAACCACAACCACCCGCGCCGTATTTACAGGTTTACCAGTGAAATTCCTCAACAATGTTTGCGATGCCCCAGTGTCACGCAAAATTCTCACCTCATGTCTTCTACCCCCCCACTCCACACAACCGAGTCCCCTGTAGTCACTAAAGGCATCACGGACAGGGAATAAGCCTTCCGGATCCTTCTGCACTGGCAGTGTATTTACCTCGGAAGAATTGCCTCTAACAAACTCCGATGTCCTCTTGAACACTCCAATGCCGTGAGCAAAAGACACGGCTGCCGGAGGAGGTCGACTAGGGAACTCATTTGCCTTATGACCATCCTGGTGGCACTTAAAACACATAAATTTCGGTTTCGGCTTATACTGTGATGTAAAAATCCCCTGACTCTTCTCATACGGCGTGGTATTAGGTTTGGATTCAGTTTTAGTTTCATTGCTCTTTTGTTTAAATGTGTCATTGCTACGGGGAGGGGGAGGATAACGGTCCCTAGCACTTGCATCATACTTCTGTGAGGAGCCGCAACCCCGAATCAACGACAGCCGTCGATCAGCCATTTCTGCTGCTTCGACTAGAGTTCTTGGATTTTTCTCCTTTAAGTTCAAAGTTAGATCACCGCCCGTGCTCTTAAAGAACTGCTCCAACATCATCAACTGCTTAACTCCATCAAACGTTGTTACCTTCTCAGATCGGAGCCAGTTCCCCATAGCATCGGACAAGTCCCGGGCGTGTTCCAAAAAGGTGCTATCTCTTCCCTTAGTTACACCCCGGAACTTCAAACGGTACGTTTCTGGTTGCAGTTCGTAAGCCCTCAGGACAGCCTCCTTGAGATCCTCATACACAATTCATGACTCCAAAGGTAACGCATAGTAGGCTTTAAGACCCTTGCCTCTTAATCTAGAGGATACAAGTGCTGCCCCTTTATTCTCTGGCCACTGGTGTTCCTGGCACTTCTTCTCAAAGCATGCGAAAAATTCTGTTACCCCACTCTTATCAAACACCGGAACCAGTTTCAATAAGTGCGAGACAGACTGATCAGCAGCACGGTTACCAGCCCCAATTCGCTGTCCTGTTGTCTCTACTCGCGACTTCTCTACGTCCATGTCGGCACAGTACCTAGTCGACTCTAAATCAGCTTTGATTTTTGCTAGCTTGGCTCTCACTTCTATCTGGGCTAATTCTAATTGCTGCTGAAGCTCACCTGCCCTTCGTTGCTGTTGAATCTTAGCTAATTCGACCCGAAACACTAATTCTGGAGTTAACCCTTGAGTAGGTGAAGGTGCTACAATGTTGGAAATTACCAGTGGTCCCCCCAGGGGCAACCCCCCCTGCCAGTCACCACCCAACTGTGGAAGCGTACCCGGGGTCGGAAAACCACTGGGATGGCTGGGAGTCGAGTGTAGGGGAAGCATGGCCGAAGGGCTCTGAGCACTCAACCCATCTCGCTCACCAGTCACCCTGCCCAGTACACACGTTATCAAGTTATCCCTGGTCATGCTGCTAGTACCCGCATGACCGATAGCTGTGGCCAGGCATTGAAGACCGTACCGATCCATACCCTCCAACCGCTCGGCAGTAACAGGCCATTGCAAAAATATCCTAGCATCCTCCTCACAGTTCACCTGATTAACCATTTCATCATACTGCTGTTCCTCAGTTTCGACATTACGTACTGTGTCTCCATTCTCCTCTGATCCGGTATAAGACATGATGCTCACAAAAATTTCCCACCTCAATATTCAGACAAGAAGCACCCCAAACTCTTATACCTCAATATCCACACAAAAATTCTCGGAAATACTCAAGGGTTATACTATGTTGCAAAAAAAAATTATTCTTGCTGATCCCCGCAAAATATTCCTCAAAACAACAAATGTTCCCTGCTAATAAATATAGGTTCACCAAATCCTAGGTAAGGTCGCCATTTGTTACGACTGAGGTTTAAATATATCAGGGCTCTTATTCATTGGACTAGTAATGGCATAAATGCTACAACGGAAAGCGCTAGATCCAACCTCTGATGTATATTCCCAGTGAACAAAGAACACAAATACTCTACAGAGTTCTATATGCAATAATAGGTTATTAAACTCTCAATAAATGTGCGTCTACTCTAGGCTTAATGTTATGTGAAAACAGACTATTACTACCTATAACCGAAGGTGCTTGGTTATGGTATGCAAAGTAAGGTGGTAAGAGAAGTTACAGCTTACGTTACTTTAATCAATAAATGTCAGGCACTCCTGCATGAAGGAAAGTGCACTGAAGTCCTTCAACACCAACAAGGAATCTTCTTTAAATGTTAGATGCTATTAAGCTGCTCGAATCGGAAATGGAACCCAAAAAGGCCGGCAGCGGAACAATGCTCGTGCAGGCTATGCACACAAAAGGCAGGATATATAATGCAGTCGGGGCCAAGAATATCCTAAACGCTACAACAATAATAATCGCCACGACAATGCAGTATTCCTATCAACAAAAAGAGCCTAAGTCGTTTATGTCTCCATACATCAAACTAGGCTGCGAAATGCTTGTGTTATCATAAACGGGTATGCATAAAAAGAGTAATTGGTTTAATATACTTAATGTCTACTATGACTGATAAAGTCTAGCTGGAGTCAATGATACGAGATACTGGTGCGCATGGCATGCCGCATAGCCTAGTGCAAATCTCAAGTCTGTGCGTCAAATATTACGTTATAGGGAAGGGTAGCTCTCTTGAGAAACCTTAATACCGAAGTATTAAGCGTTCTCCTGGCGTACCTCAAAGATAAACAACGAGCTTAGAAGAGTGCAGAATGGTATAGGCAAAAAGCCCTCATTCGTGCATGCTCTACTCTCAATGGCACACAGACTAGAATTTACTCAATCAACTCCAGTTCTCAGGTATGTCGTGCAGCTTTTAACTAAAGCCAGCACTCATAGGAAACAATACCTTATAATATCAGACTCCTAGTCTAGCATTATCTAATCCAGCAGAACACTAATAATTATAGGAAGCAGTACTGAACAATATGAATGCCAACCAATGCTTCGTGATCAACTTATCTTAACACTAACATACATGGGTTATATCAGACCTTACTGCACAATACAACTGGCCAGCATTAAGCTGATTTTGCAGAGTTAACCAGAGGGGGTATAATATTAATAAAAGGTGGTGAAAGATATGGAAAATGAGAGAGATAGGCAGAGGAAAAGGTTTTCAGGTGCAGAGAGGGAGACAGGTATCCAAGGGATAAGAGGGATGCGTTCTAGAAACCAGATCTGAGAGAGAAAGTGGCGAGGGAGCTGTATATATACTAGCACTAGCTCGAACCGCATTGAAATGCGGTAACAAGTACTCTAACCAATGCTAAAGAAGCTAGCTAAACATGACGTCATCAAGCATGGTAAAAAAACTCCTCTAACCAATCCCCGAGAAGCCAGCCAGCTATGACGTCATCGAGTATAGCAAAACACTGCGTGCCTACCCCCACTCTGTTCTACTCTCTCTCTCTCTCTCTCTCTCTCTCAACTCCTATCATTACTACTTAATGATAAAACATATACTTTGCAATTAAATATATAAAGCCTTGACATGGGTGAAAACAAAGAGCCTTTCTGGACTGCCTTTCTGCCCATGACACGAGCTTTCATATGAAATAAAGCACACAACAATACACCAACTGTCGCCACATCCACTGCCCTGGCGGTCCTAGCGAGTCACTGTAGGACAAGCCATGCGGTTCTAACGGAGTGGTCAACGTCACAGTAGCTTCCACTCAATTCCCTCCCTTTTCAGCGATACACCAACATCCACTGCTCTTGATAGTATTTCTTTCATGACTCCATCCATATATACAGTAAACAACCACGGGGACATCACACACCCCTGTTTCAAACCAACATTCAGGTCAAAGAACTCGCTCTGCTCACTCTCCACACGTACTGCCGCCTTTGCACCCTCATACATGCTCTTCACTGCTTTCAGCAACTTGCCCTCTACTCAGTATATTCTAAGTACTTTCCACAAACCTTCTCTATCCACTCTGGCATAGGCTTTCTCCAAGTCCATAAAGGCAACATACACCTTTTGCTTCTTCTCCAGATACTTCTCCACAACACAATTCAGGGTAAAAATCTTTATCTACACATCCTCTTCCCTTCCTAAAACCTCCCTGCTCGTCGCCTATCCATTTCTCCGTTCTCACTCTCACTCTCTCAATCACTACCCTACTGTATACCTTCCCTACTACGCTTAGAAGACATATTCCTCGGTGGTTACCACACACTCCTCTTTCCCCTTTGCCCTTATATAGGGGGACTATTATGCCAGTCTTCCAGTCATGGGTGCACTCCCCTTCTCCCATGCTAGTTTGCACATTCTCCTTACCCATTCTATCACTATTTCACCACCATACCTCAACATTTTCCCACACACTCCATCTGTTCCGTTTGTTGACATTCTTAAAAAAGGAAAAAAAAAAAAAAAAGAGGGCTTGCGTTCGCTTGTACGATGTCGGTGAAAGGAATGCTTCTTTATTAAACCCTCTAAGTACCATAGTATGTGAGTGTTTGTTTTAACTAATGGAACTGAAATTGTGTACATCGACTTCCAAACCAATCTGATGATCTCTGAACTTTGAAATAATTGTAATAGATCCGAAATCTGGCCTTGTTCACTTTAACGGAATAAATGGTCTTGGTACAATGTTGCCAATGTACCGGCTACCGCTAGATCCAGCGAATCACTTCCATCACTTCCATCTAGCGACATCAAGATGTGATGAATTCTAGCGATATTCAAGTTATGTTCCCTATTTTAAGGAATTGTAGAGACTTTTCGATTGTTGAAGATTATTTTAGATACTTCACCATATGTTTTCTAGTGACATACACGTTGTTAGTGTCTGGTGACTATCTAGCGATTTGTCAATGCTATTCTAGCATACATTTGTGCTTTAGTTTATCATGCATTGTTTAATAAAATTTTCCCTATTTCTCCAGAAGACTTCCTACATGATATAGTGTATTGTTCTAGTGACAATTAAATATTATACAGGGCTATTTTTAAGTTGGCTGATGATTATGAAACAGTAATATGCTGGACGATGAGAATACTGTATGTAAACATGTCTCGGATATTACTGATCATTTTTGGCATTATCTGCCAAATGCCCAATGGCTAATCAGTGGTGGTAACGAAACACGCAGCTTTTCACATTCACATCGTCATTGGCTTCCGGTAATTAATTTCATAGTAATTTAATTAACGTTTGTTGGTGATATAAAAAGAATTACCAGTTCTTGACGGATGACAATTTCATCCTTCAAGAAAGATTGAAATATTCGCTATTTGCTATTCGTATTCGCGAAATTTACCAACAAAAAATTCGTATTCGCAAATAGTGAAAATTGATATTAATTCCATCTCTAATATATATTATATACCGTATATATATATATATATATATATATATATATATATATATTATATATATATATATATATATTTCTAGTCTCTCAGTGGGGATCGAACCATCGACCATCAGGATGATAGCCGACGCTTTATTCAATTACACCACTGCAGTCTAAAAGACACTCAGCCTTCTATCCTATTTATGTTAGGGAGAAGGGAAACCCACTAGGCGAATATATTTCAATTCAAACCTAGTTGTAGGATCCATATTTCCAGAATACCATACACGGATTTTTGAGTTTCCTGACGCAACTCGGGTAGAAATTGATTTCATTTAATTCTAACCCACAAAGCATGAGAGTTACAAATATTGCGAATATATCACAAATACACGTGAGCTAATAAATGTTTCTAGTCTCTCAGTGGGGATCGAACCATCGACCATCAGGATGATAGCCGACGCTTTAATCAATTACACCACGGCAGTCTAAAAGACACTCAACCTTCTATCCTATTTATGTTAGGGAGAAGAGAAACCCACTAGGCGAATATATTTCAATTCAAACCTAGTTGTAGGATCCATATTTCCAGAATACCATACACGGATTTTTGAGTGTCCCGACGCAACTCGGGTAGAAATTGATTTCATTTAATTCTAACCCACAAAGCATGAGAGTTACAAATATTCTCCCTAACATGCAGAATATTTATCTAAAATTTGGGCAATACATTATCAAGGTTACCAGTAACTTGCATAGTGAAAATGAAAACATTTGAGTAAAAAGTAAAATGTATAGTAAAAGTTGACCTTGACCTGTGACCTGGGCCTTTATGTAAGATTTTTTTTTTTTAATTGACATTTCCCCACAAAATTAAATAAGCATGCCTTATTTCATTAAAACCCATCAGTTAGTTTCATATACATTAATAGAATAGTTGACCTTGACCTTTGACCTTTATCTTGACCTTTATGATATGTGTCCGAATGTATTATTTTCCTTTTCATTTAAAGTGCAACTATCTCACCAAATGTTTTGAAGTTTACATGAAAAGTAAAGAGAATAGCATATTGACCTTTTATTTGACCTTGACCTTTCTTATGGAATTGTAGAGTTTCTTGTATGACCTTGGCCTAGGTATTCCGAATATAAGTGGTAAGCCTAGTGAGAATATAACAGTTAGTATAAGAAATACTAGTGAAAAACTTATTTTGAATTTTGACCTTGACCTTTGACCTTACCCTTAAGATTATTTACCTAAAATTTTGTCAATACAATATATAGGTTACCAGTAACTGGTATAGTGAAAATTAAGATATTTGAGTAAGAACTAAGATATATGAAATATTGACCTTATATTTAACCTTGACCTTTGACCTTAACCTTTAAGTTAAATGGAATATTTCTTTTTGACTGACCTTTGCATTGACCAAATGAATATATCTGTGAAATTTGGTGAAAATCCATCGAACGGTCTAGGAGGAGTTTCCAGACAGACAGACGGACGACGACGATGACGACGACGACGACGGACGACGACAACGACGGACGACGAAGGACGACGACGACGACAGACAAGCTGAATGGTGGTGCACAGTTTACGGGTGGGATCTGTGTGCGCGATACCACTCTGCTTCGCAGAGTTGATAATAAAGTAGGTTTCCAGTTTTCGCATTACCCCCCCAAAAAAAAAAAAAATGCATAGGCCTATGCAACTTTGCGACCTAGAATTCTGCAAGTAATATTGGATCTCTTAGGTAAAATCGGTGTATATTCAGTATATATATATTTATATATCGCAAATACACATAAGCTACTAAATGTTTTTATACTTACAGCCGGAATTGAACCACCGACAGTCAGCCTGGCCAGGCTGAGATGCGGACACCATCCAGCTCTTCTTAGCTATCAGAAGAGACTGGCTGACTCCATCGTCGACACCTGCCCAGGATGTAACACAGCACCCCATACCATCAAACACATCATAGAAGACTGCATTTCACACAACCACTTACGCCAACAACACAATCTACACTCAATTAGAGTTCTGTGGGAAAGCCCGATCGCGGCCATTGCCTTCCTCAGGGACTCGGGGCTGTTCGGGCAGGCAGCTTAGGGAACAACAACAATAACAACAACAACAAGTGCCCATACTTTAATCCACTATACCACGGCTTGATAGAGGATACTTGTGTGCAGTGGATTAAAGCATGGACACTCGTCCTGACTGTTGGTGGTTCATGTCCGCCTGGGAATTATATATATAATTACATATTTTATGATCAAATTGAATCTTAACCATTGGAATATTTATCTATAATAAGGTCAGCGTAACACTATTTTGTAGCATTTAGAATATGGTGGAATTCAAATTTAAAATATATATAAGAAAGAAATAGTGACCATAATCTGCGACCTTCACCATTCACCTTGACCTTTGAATAACAAAAACACAAAATTTGGACAATCGTTGCATTGACCAACGGAATTTGCCAGCAAAATTTGGTGACGATACGTAACCTGTGCAGTTCAGTTCTGTTGGCTTTATTTCATATTGTATATTTAGACGATTTTATTTAGTTTATGAAAACATTAGCAGGCTTTCAACTATCTTAATTAACCCTTTTTACTACCACAGATCCTTCATAAGCTCCACAATATCGTTTACTTATAGCTAGAATACAATAAAAAAGACATCACCTGTACACAAAGGGTTAACAAGTCTAGGAAGAGCTGAAAACAAATATTAACACTCTTCTTTTATTCTTTGACCTTGCCCTTTAGCCTTAAGTATTATAATATATATATATGATTGAAATATATGTTTTATGATGAAGGTTAACTTATGACCTTGGCTTGTGACCTTGACCTCAATGTAGGATTATATTTTTGTTTGCTCTGATGTAACACTAGAAAATCAAATAAGTGTGTCAAATGGCATTAAAGATCATCAGTTAGTTTCACAGGTATTAAAGGAATAGTTGACCTTGACCTTTAACCTTCATGTTGACCTGCATGAAGTCTGAAAATTTTAAATGTTAATTTTCCCTTAAAGCACAACTGCCTCAATTAATTTTATTAAGATTACATTAATAGTAAAGAAATTAACATATTGACCGTAAATTCGACGTTGACCTGTGACCTTGACCTATCAAATGGAATTATTTTTATTCTTGTATGACCTTGGTCTAGCATTCCGAATATGCATGAAATGCCAAATGAGAATCTTACATTAAATAGGAAATACTAGTAAAATCATATTTCGACCTTTAACCTTGACCTTTGACCTTGACCTTCGACCTTAGAATTTCTTGTCAAGGATTTAGTTAGCTTAACAGTAATGTTCGTATTAGCTAGCATTTTGAATATGGTGTAATTTGTATAAAACTTATTGATTACAAATAGTGATCATGTCCTTGTCCTTCGACCTTTGACTAAAAATAAAATACATATACTTGGATGGTCGTCGCATTGACCAACTGAGTTTGCCTGTATAATTTGATGACAATAAATTAAACCGTCAAGAAAAAGTTTAAGGAAAATGACAAATACTCTTGTTTTGACTTTGACCTCTGACCTTAACTATTACAACATGTATGTGAAATTTGATATATATGATATTTAAGTAATAAGCCATAACACAGTCAGTTTTCCAAAATGTGAGTATTTTTTTTAATAAATAATAAAAGTTGACCTTTGACCTTGAACTGTGACCTTGACCCGTGACCTTGACCTTTATGTAAGAGTAGAATTTTGTTTGCATTGACATTGCCCATGAAAATCAAATAAGTATGCCTAATTTCATTAAACCCCATCAATTAGCTTCATATATATCAAGAGAATAGTTGACCTTAACATTTGACCTTTATCTTGACCTTTATATGTCTCAACATATATATTTTCCTGTTCACTTGAAGTGCAACTACTGTATATCACCAAATTTTGTGAAGCTTGCGTGAAAAGTACAAAAAATAGCATATTGACCTTCTATATGACCTTGACCTGTGACCTTCACCTTTCATATGAAATTAAATAGTTTATTGTATGACTTTGGCCTAGGTATTACGAATATACATTGTAAGCCTAGTGAGAATCTAAGAGTTAGTATAAGAAATAAAAATAAAAATCCTATTTTGACCTTTGACCTTGAACTTTGATCTTACCCTTTAGAATATTTACCTACAACTTGGGCAATACGATATCAAGGTTACCAGTAACTTGTATTGTGAAAATGAAATTTGAATAAAAACTAAAAATATATAGTATAAGTTGACCTTTGACCTTGACCAGTGACCTTGACCTATATATAAGAGTAATTTGTTTTGTTCATTGACTTTGCCCATGTAAATCAAATAAGCATGACTAATTTCATTAAACCCATCAGTTAGTTTTATATATATTTATAGAATAGTTGACCTTGACCTTTGACCTTCACCTTGACCTTAATGATATATCTAAAAAAAAAATATTTTCCTTTTCATGTGCAACTACCTCACTGAATGTTGTGAAATTTGCATGAACAGTAAAGAAACTAGCATATTGACCTTATATTTGACCTTCGCTTGTGACCTTGACCTTTCATATGAAATTGAAGAGTTTCTTGTATGACCTTAGCGTAGGTATTCCGAATATTTATGGTAAACCTAGTGAGAATCAAAGTTATTATAAGAAATAGTAGTACAACACTTATTTTGACCTTGACCTTTGACCTTTCTCTTAAGAATATTTATCTAAAATTTGTTCAATAAGATATCAAGGTTACCAGTAACTTGTATAGTGAAAATGATTAAATTTAAGTTAAAATTAAAACACATGAAATATTGACCTTATTTTTAACCTTGACCTTCGACCTTAACCTTTCAGTATTTTTTTTTTTTTTTATGACCTTCGCATTGACCAAATGTGTATACCTGTGAAATTTGGTGAAAATCCATCAAACAGTCTAGGAGGAGTTACCAGACGGACGACGACAACGACGACAGACAAGGTGATTGGTGGTGCACAGTATACGGGCGAGATATGTGTGCGCGATACCACTCTGCTTCGCAGAGTTGATAAACGATCGTTTTCCATCAGGTGAGTATAATTCTCCATTCAAACATTCACTGCATTGTGAATATCTCTGCTGAAGCTCGTATGTCTCGCACAGTGACTTCACGATTAGAGAGAGAGAGTCAGGTAGAGGGAGAGAGGGGTGGGAGGTGGAGAAAGGGAGGAATAGTGGGAGGTGGAGGGAGGGAGGGGGTAGTGGGAGGTGGAGGGAGGGAGGGGTAGTTGTAAGTGGAGAGAGGGAGGGGGTAGTGAGAGGTGGTGGGACGGAGGGGGTAGTGAGAAGTGGATCAAGGGAGGGGGCAGTGGGAGGTGGAGAGATGGAGGGATTTTGCGGGTAGTCTTTACATTTAGAGATGTGTAACAAGATGTGCATTATTAGGCAGCATACTACAACAGGATAAAAAATAATAGGGACACATTTTGTAATGGGTAATGAACTGGGTAAGTTGCCCTGTATAGTTGAAAAAATATTTTCGATTTCATATAATCGGAAAGTTAAAAGCATTATTATATAAATAAAATAAATATTTTTGAGATGACCGGGTTAAAAGCCAACCCAGAAGTCAGCCCATGCAAGGTAACCAGTGTTCAGGTACAACAACCAAAACCAAAGGCCAGGAAAACAAAACCAACAAGATCAGGAATGGACGAGTTACCCCTGGTCAGCCTCCCCCGGAATACTTCAGTTGGCCCTTCCACACCATCATGAAAAGTACCTGCCGCCCAAACCGAGAACAGGAAACCTAGACCAATCACCGAACACCTGGGCCAGCCAACCACAACCCAGCTTTCGAATGAAGTCAACATTCCCACCCCCATCATCTTCATTCCAGCCGGATCTTCAATATGATGAAAATATTGATACGACCGGCACAACGAAATAATGAAGGGCACTTAATATTGGACTAGAAGGTAGGCTATATCTGCAACAACGGTACGCTAATTCCAAACCCTCGAACTATTAAGCCGGTGAACAAAACATTTAAACCCTCCAGAGTTAATATACTGGATAACGGGGTATCAATTAACTGGGTTTAGTGCACTTCTACAAAGGCTTTCCGGTGACGGCAAAGCCTACTCACAACAGGAGTACTTACGTTAATAAAATGCTCTCAAGTAAAAACAATGCTTATATTAAACTATAACAAGATTTAATAAAGGAGTATATGCTTACGTTAACTTTAGTACATGTGAGTATGAACTCAACACTAAACTCTTCAATGCTCTATGAAAACACTGGAAGTCTAGTCCTACAGCAAACAGATATGGAATCTTCTGAAAACGTCTGATGCTCTAAGATGCTCGTCAAATATAGAACAGAAATAATGCAGGGGCAGGACACCAAAGCGTGTATCTTAAATACACCAACAAGTAGGATACATATATATAAAACAAGGGAGTGCAACAACTCTGTGACAGCACTAATAACAGCCACTCAAAAACAGTACTTCCTTAGCCAAAGTAACAGCCAAACTGGGTTGTGCACTATGCATCAACCTAGGCTAAAATATTACGTGAATAATTGCAAAAGCATACGCAGTTAAAGTTAATAAACACAATGCTGTCTTTCTTACTAATAAAGTCTAGCAGCAGCATAAAAGGTACAAGGAGCCTAGGCAGAGCGCAAGCATGCTTGTAGCCTACTGTCTCCCCTTGAACAGATTTCCCTTATGTTACGTTAAGTGACTAGGAGGCTCTCTTGGTAAGTCCAGATCTCAAGTATCTGGTCTTACCCTGGCGCTCCTCAAAGGTCAACAAAATGAGGTAGCAAGCATACAATCAAGAGTAGGCAAAAGCCCTTCGCTTGTATACTGCTACGCTCGCAAAGGAAAAATATGCACAAGGGTTACAGGCTACCTAGCTCTGTTGAAGTCGTACAGGCTCTGACTTGCCATATACATAACTCAGACAACGACCAAAGATACCCTCCACTGTCTAACATTAAATAGTAGGAAAGAACAACCCAATAATTAGAAGCACCCAATACTATGATACCATGTGACTATGACTCTAATAATCCCTAAAGCTAGTGCAAAACATATATGTGAGAACTGGTGCTGGTAATACGACAGGCCGACTATGGAAGTTGTATGCAGAACCAGAAGGGATGAGTAAATGAATAAAGATAAGAAGTATTGGAAAGAAGGAGTTCAGAGAGAGGAACAGCAGTAAAGAGGGTTAGATTGGGGGACAGATTGCAAGGGACGTCTAGGACCAAGCACAACATACCAAGCTCTAAGGAGACATGCGGGAAGGAGCCCCCCACTAGCTAGCTAAGACAGTGGCCCCCAATCACAGACCACTACGTCATGAAGAGCAGGCGTCATATGACACGACAGGCCCACCGGCCAATCACGAGCGGGTGGCACTGCCCAAGCGAGGAATGCACACGTCCATACACACGCACATACTACCACCTCGCTGCTCCTTCTCGCTCTCTCTCCTTGCAATTCACAGTACACATCTTATACTCTATCAATGATATAAAATACTTCCAAGTGTCACAGACAAGAATAAATAAAAACACTGATCTGTCTGTGACAACATGAATACTAGGAAAGAAAGAACATCGTTCTACGATTATTATAGCCCATTTCACTGCCCTGGCGAGCGCTAGCGAGTACGAGTACATTCTGGCAAGCTGGCCAGCGTAACACCCCGCCCAAGATGTGGGACATTTTAACCTCAGGTAAACGCCACATCTGACCAGACAGAATGCCCATAAACCCCGCATCACCCAGCTACTCCCCAAGTTGAAAAACAAGGCACAATCACAAACATAAAAACACTTCATTATATATAAAAAAAATCTACACAACACTTCCCCAAAATAATAGTATCACTTAACAATATTACGCTCAACGAGCAAGCTTCACCAAGCCTAGTCTACTAAGACAAAAACTCAGAATGTCTTAGATTCTCGCTGTAACATACGACACTTATATACTATCAAAAGAAAGAGTTTTTATGTGAGGTTTTTATTTTTTTTTTTTAATAGTGTTTTTGGCGGATTTGCACTACAGGGGCAAGCTTAATTTTTCTCCACTCTCAAACCGACACTGACTGAACGGCGAGGGTGCTCCTTAAAACATACCCTTCCGTGACAAGCAATCAGCCAGAACATTATCAGTGCCTTTAACATGCCACACATCCATCTTGTGTTCCGGCAGCAAAACAACACCTGACACTGATAAACTGCCCAGTCCATCACAAGACTGGCACTTCTCTTCGCTCTCTCTGGCAACGGGACCTGCCAATCACCTTTCACTATTTCTACCTTAGTGATAAACGAGGCAGCCCCGATGCGGTCTATGGGGTCGTCAACTCTGGATAAGGTATAGGCGTCTGTCAGGGATGATGCACCAACACTCTTGCAAACAACACAAACACGGATCTTGCCACTTAACTCAGGTTGCAAAGTTACTGGCAACGACCACTCACGATATCCCTTATCCCTCAGACCCTTCTCCAACATGTAGTCCTGCTCTGCTTTCACAACAGGCTGTCGAGCAGGATTTATATGGTAGGGAGCCAACTTGAGCCTTGCACTGTCTCCAGCCTCCATGTCGGGTGCCACCCCGTACATCAGGCCTGGAGAATCAACAATCATGCGGACATACTGCCACAGCCTAGTAAACAACTTCTCTTGGCGCTTAGGAACAAGAGGTTGCAACTTATCTCGAAGAACAAAATGCTCATTGCCCTCCCACAACCCAGCCGAGACCGCAGTTTCTAAACTATAGTCTCCCTCCTTCTCCACCTCTGTCCCTAAAACAGCCAGGTCATGAGAGGGACAATCTGTACCACCTGTGCAGTCACCCCCACAGTTCATAAGTGCTAATGCTTCACCGCCGATACCGTACATGCGCACCCCCGCATTCCTTGCGACTACACCTGCCGGCGCAGCATCACCGCCTTCAGCGCCACGGCCAGATACAGTCGGTCTATGGTAGGGCTGTTGCATTTTACTAGGGCAGCATTGGGAGGCTATGCGACGATCGGGCGTATCTACTTCATAGTTAACCTCACCAATCTGCTTAATGGCCTGATACTGACCACCACCCTTAGCAGCCATGGGTCGATCCTGACCTAACAACCATGCCAAAGCCTCGTCGCCCACCTTGAACAACCGAAACAACGAGGCCAACGGTTTACTCACACCCAAGTGACCTGCCAGCGGAACATCGTGCACCGCATGAGTTGTGAGGCCTGGGTGCTCGGCACAAACAGTGGGGTATGAACCAAGCAGGTGCTGGATCTCTGCACACTGCTGCTCAGGCAGGTGCTCAAGCGCTTCCACAGCCACCTGACTCGTGTTCCCCGCCCACTGCTCCGCCGAGATATGACAATCCTAACTTTTCACCACCTGTGCCTCACTGCCCCCTCTCCTTCTCCACCTTGGCTGCTGCAGACCAACACAGGGACAGTAGGCTGCTCTGGTGGTTGCCTCACAAACTCCTTCAACAGGTTCACATGACATGCTTCCCCGTCCTCATCGAGTTCAATAGCCCCGTTCCCACAGCTCTCAAGACTAACATCTTCTAGTTGCACCTGGGAACTACTCTGTCGCGGAGTGCCATCACGCCCGACCATGTCACTAGGGGGGACAGGTTCTGGGGCCACTCCGTAGCTCAAATTTGGTGCAAGTACCGAGTCACCAAGGAGTGTCGCTGGGTCCAAACTCTCAACCCGACCACCAGCCCCGACTTTCTCCTTCCGACCCTTCCTCCGCTGGTCTGAAACCTGAGCGGACTGAGAACTGGTGACAGCGCACACCATCTGCTGCGTCTGGCACCTCTCGATCCCCTCTTGCCCCTCCCTACTCGTGTCGGCTGCCCTCTCGGCAACGACTAAGGGTGGAACCTCGGAAGCAGGCACCGCAAAGTCGTTACCGAGAAGGAGGTCGACTCCCTCAACTGGCAATTTCTCCACAATACCCACATCCAACTCCCGTGTCACACCGTCCACCTCAAGCTCCACTCTGACCAGCGGGTAAGACCGCGTAGCATTGATGCCTTGAACCATCACAACCTAAGCCGCGTTATTAGGCTTGCCAGTGAAGTTCTTAATAAGTGTCTGGGAAGCGCCCATATCATGCAACAACTCAAGCCTATGCTCCACACCAGCCCACCTCACAGTGCCGTGCCCCCTATGACCGCAAAAAGCATCTCGGACGGGTGACGAGCCCTCCTGCTGCTTCTGCACCGACTGTGACTTCGCAACCGACATATTACCCCGGGCAAACGCGGAAGACCTCAAAGACACACCGATGTTGCTCACTAGTGACACCACTGCTGTAGGCGGTGTGCTCGGATATGAGCGCGCAATATGCCCCCTCTCATGACACTTGAAACACTCCACTTCACTCTTGGACTTCCTCTGAGGTGAGGAAGGGCCCTGGCCTTTCTTTAACGGGAAGGGTTTCGACTTGGGATCAAAATTGGCACCAGTACTCTTAAATGTATAATTAGTTGTGTCCTTAATTCGGGGTGGTGGAGTGGTACGCCCCTGTTTATCTGCCTCAGCTCTCTGTGCAGACCCGCACCCACGAATCAATGACACCCTGAGGTCAGCCAACTGAACCGCCTCCTGCAGGGTTTTAGGTTGCTTTTCTTTCAGGTTAAGAGTCAAGTCACTGCCAATACATTTGAAAAATTGTTCTAACAACACTAATTGCTTCACTGCATCAAAAGTAGTTGCCTTCTCCGACCTTAACCAATTTTCAAACGCATCTGACAGCTCTCTAGCGTGTTCCTGGAAAGTACTCTCCTTTCTCTTAGGAACAGCCCTAAACTTCAGCCTATAGGTCTCTGGCTGCAACTCATACGCCCTCAGGACAGCCTCTTTCAACGCCTCATAATTCACGCAGGAATCTAGGGGCAAAGCATCGTACGCCTTGAGTGCTTTCCCCGTCAATCGTGACGAAACAAGGGCTGCCCACTTCTCCTCGGGCCATTGGTGCTCCCGGCACTTTTTCTCAAAACGGAGAAAGAATTCTCTAACTCCTAACTCATCAAACACTGGAACCAACTTTAGTAGATGTGACAGGGACTGGTCATGGGGTCCCCCCCCTGGACGAAACGGTTCCCCGTCACCTCTACACGAGTTTTCTCTAGGTCAACATCGGCACAATACCTTGCAGACTCATACTTGAGCTCAGCCTCTCGCTGCTTGAGCTCAGCCTCATGCTTTCGCTGCTCGAGCTAATGCTTTCGCTGCTCGAGCTCAGCCTGTCGCTCCTGCTGCTTAAGTTTGGCGAGCTCGAGCTGAAACAGCATCTCGGGAGACAAACTTTGAAGAGGGGGTGCTACTATTGGGGACCCACCCCATGAGTCACCTAGAGGCATACCCAACCGCCAGCGGACATCGGCCTGCGGGAACGTACTCGGCTCCGGAACCCGAGGGGGGGCCATGATAGGAGTTGAGTGGAATGGGGGCTGAGACGAAGGTGCCCCAGCTCCCGCTCCACCCGAACCCCCATGCACCCCACCCAGCACACAGGTAACCAGCTCACTTCTTGACAAACCGCTAGTACCAGAAACCCTAAGACCGTGGCTACACACTGCAGTCCGTACCGGTCCAGTCCCGACACCCGGTCCGCCGACACATGCTCCTCCAAAAACCTCCGAGCATCCTCCTCATCGTTCACCACCCGAACTCCGTCAAACAACTCCACCTTCTCCACCTCCTCGCCTGTCTCTCGCACTGTGCCCTCACAATGCTCAGACCCGTCCAGTGACATGATGGAATAAAAAATAAAAAAAATCCCAAGTCAAGACAAAAGTAGCCAAACTCTCGCGTAGCTTTATTCACAAAAAATATTCGAAGATGTTTTTAAGTGCAATACTAGGTCACCAATAAACTCCAACAAGTTCCATATATCCTCAACACAATGTCCACTGCCAACACTGCGATAAATAAATTCAACCCCAAATGGCAATAAGATTTCTCAAAAAATAAACTGCAATATTCAGTTCACTATATACTGGACTAAGGTCGCCATTTGTTACGACCGGCACAACGAAATAAACAAGGGCACTTAATATTGGACTAGAAGATAGGCTATATCTGCAACAACGGTACGCTAATTCCAAACCCTCGAACTATTAAGCCGGTGAACAAAACACTTAAACCCTCCAGAGTTAATATACTGGATAACGGGGTATCAATTAACTGGTTTAGTGCACTTCTACAAAGGCTTTCCGGTGACGGCAAAGCCTACTCACAACAGGAGTACTTACGTTAATAAAATGCTCTCAAGTAATAACAATGCTTAAATAAACTATAACAAGATTTAATAAAGGAGTATATGCTTACGTTAACTTTAGTGTGAGTCTGAACTCAACACTAAACTCTTCAATGCTCTATGAAAACACTGGAAGTCTAGTCCTACAGCAAACAGATATGGAATCTTCTGAAAACGTATGATGCTCTAAGATGCTCGTAAAATATAGAACAGAAATAATGCAGGGGCAGGACACCAAAGCGTGTATCTTAAATACACCAACAAGTAGGATACATATATATAAAACAAGGGAGTGCAACAACTCTGTGACAGCACTAATAACAGCCACTCAAAAACAGTACTTCCTTAGCCAAAGTAACAGCCAAACTGGGTTGTGCACTATTTATCAACCTAGGCTAAAATAATATGTGAATAATTGCTAAAGCATATGCAGTTAAAGTTAATAAACACAATGCTGTTTATCTTACTAATAAAGTCTAGCAGCGGCATAAAAGGTACAAGGAGCCTAGGCAGAGCGCAAGCATGCTTGTAGCCTACTGTCTCCCCTTGAACAGATTTCCCTTATGTTACGTTAAGTGACAAGGAGGCTCTCTTGGTAATTCCAGATCTCAAGTATCTGGTCTTACCCTGGCGCTCCTCAAAGGTCAACAAAATGAGGTAGCAAGCATACAATCAAGAGTAGGCAAAAGCCCTTCGCTTGTATACTGCTACGCTCGCAAAGGAAAAATATGCACAAGGGTTACAGGCTACCTAGCTCCGTCGAAGTCATACAGGCTCTGACTTGCCATATACATAACTCAGACAACGACCAAAGATACCCTCCACTGTCTAGCATTAAATAGTAGGAAAGAACAACCCAATAATTAGAAGCACCCAATAATATGATACCATGTGACTATGACTCTAGTAATCCCTAAAGCTAGTGCAAAACATATATGTGAGAACTGGTGCTGGTAATACGACTGGCCGACTATGGAAGTCGTATGCAGAACCAGAAGGGATGAGTAAATGAATAAAGATAAGAAGTATTGGAAAGAAGGAGTTCAGAGAGAGGAACAGCAGTAAAGAAGGTTATATTGGGGGACAGATTGCAAGGGACATCTAGGACCAAGCACAACATACCAAGCTCTAAGGAGACACGTGGGAAGGAGTCCCCCACTAGCTAGCTAAGACAGCGGCCCCCAATCACAGACCACTACTCATGAAGAGCAGGCGTCATATGACACGACAGGCCCGCCGGCCAATCACGAGCGGGTGGCACTGCCCAAGCGAGGAATGCACACGTACATACATACGCACATACTACCACCTCGCTGCTCCTTCTCACTCTCTCTCCTTGCAATTCACACTACACATCTTATACTCTACAAATGATATAAAATACTTCCAAGTGTCACAGACAAGAATAAAGACAAACACTGATCTGTCTGTGACAACATGAATACTAGGAAAGAAAGAACATCGTTCTACGATTATTATAGCCCATTTCACTGCTCTGGCGAGCGCTAGCGAGTATGAGTACATTCTGGCAAACTGGCCAGCGTAACAATATGTTTATGGAAATACCCCATAAACGACCCGAGACCTACAGGTATAAATGGACCTAGAGTATATCTGAAAGTCGAACCGAGAATAAGTATAAGAATATTTAAGTAACTCTCTCTACCTAAACAGATATTTTAAGTTAAAGATGTAACTAGGATTAAAGTACTCAGGCATTAAGCCGAGTTCATTATTTCTATATATGTAAGATAATACCTTGGAAGCAGTGCATTTTATCAATACCTAACTTCCAAGACTAGAATAATGATTGACCTTACAATGATCACATAACCTTTCTCCCTATAACCTTGTGACCCCGAGATCAGAGCACCGAGGGTCAAAGAGAATTCTGCATAGGACCTCCAAGAAATAGTAGAGGAGTATGCAACCCACACCTCACTACTATTCTAAAACCTTCGGGCCCAGAGTAGCCAAGTAAAAGTGTTGGCTTGTACCAGCCTGCCCCTACACCCTCCGAGAGTACCTGCCTGAAGTACTTCCCTAGCCCTGGCCGTGGACGACCTGCCTACCTGAAGTGCTGAACCCTGGACCTCTGCTCGAGTGACGCCGGACAACCCTGGACCTCTGCTCGAGTGACGCCGGACAACCCTGAAGTGCTGCCCACCACCATCGATCCTCGTTGGCCAGACTTGTACTCTCGACCCCTGCCCTCCAACTCACTTAAGTGTCCCTGTGTATCTTCTGTTTGTGATATTGTTGTGAGGTATTATATGTAGAATATGTGAAAAGTGTTGTGTGAATCTATTCTGTAATCTGTGCCCGAGATCCGGTTTCGTTGCGTATTTAATTAATCCTTCTGAACTATCTAAATAACCAGTGTTAATTTAGTATTCAATTTGTACTCTGTTAATTACTCCATTTACATTTTACGTGTTACGCATACGTTACTTACCCGAGTTAATTATTCTGATTAACCTCACGCTCGCAGATTTTCTATTTATGTGTAATCTGTGATGTATTTTGTGAGTTGAAGTCGCAGTGTATTCCGTGAACTAATTCTCTTATTCATACATATTTACCTAGAACCTACGCCCAATTTCATATCAAGATTTACCCCACTTAGTACTTTTATTCCCTTTATTTCTAACTCTATATTCCCGCATGATCTTAGTAATTACTTAGTTATTATTTTACGAGTTATTATTCTCGTTCATTTGATTATTGATGTAAGTGATATTCGATTCTTCATGCGTAGGAATTCTCGACCGCATAGTCTCTAATTACTTAATTTCACATCATCTCCCTTACACTTTGTGTACTCAGTGTAAGTGATTTTATTTAGTTTCTGCTAACGCGTTCAGGATACTGCTAATACTGCGATAAGTATTACTGAGCATAACTTTGTCATATGCGCCCCTTTGATTACTACTTTCTAAGTTAGTAATATTTCATGTACATTTCACCTGTACCCGTATTATTCGAGCAGAATTAACTAACCGTGTTTGAATTACGTTACTCTGTCTCTAATTTTGACTTGTATCATCGAGTTAACTCAATTACTATTTATCCTATTTGATTCATTAAATGTGAATTCCTAAGCTTGATTCGTAACCATTACATACGATCGTTTAACGAGAGTATTACGTAAAATAAGAACTTCTACGTTTGAGATTTATGTAAACGTCATCTTGTGTGAATTAAATGACTTGTTCGTCTGCCACCAGTTGATTTGAATTTGAACCTATGCTATAGCTATAGTTGCATTAACAAAATATTAAATTCCCAACACTGCAGTCAGATATATGACCTGACCAGTTCATCCTTCCTTATAGGTCACTTAGTATACGCGGCCCTACCTCAACCCTACCTGGGCTTACCGTGTGACTCATTCGCCTACCTGGGCATTTGTTTACTTACCTAACTTCTCCACATCTACTTGAGTTAGTATATTCTTTATTCTGTCTTCTTATTAATTATTCACGGAGAACGCTCGTCCCTCATTTAATTATTGTGTTGAGGGCTTGTATTTATTTTATGCTTTTTATCATTGTTGTATATTTGCCATTTGCCCAAGTTATTTAGGACGCTTTCTATTGAGTAGTTCCTGGATATATGTACCCAAATCTCTTCATTGTATTATTATTATTATAATAATTTGGAAGACATCCAAGGTTACTCAGCTATATTCGTAACCTAGAGATTGATACTATTATGATTAGACGACCCACTTCGTCCCCATTTCTGCAATTATAATAATAAAACCAATTGTATGTTCCTGTTGTATTGTTATTGAGTTGTGTATGATCCTATTGCATACCCTGTTCATTGATGAAGATTACGCTCGGTATGACCCTGTCAAGTTTTATCAAGGTCTATCAGTCCACAATTGGATCGGTATAAAGACTATATGACGGCTGATAAAATATTATAACCCGACATAACACTGGCGGCAGCGGTGTCTTGATATGGCATACCAGCACGAGTATTCTTACTGTATTTTTTTTTTTTTTGTGGTATTCAATTGGTGTTACATTATTCATTATGGCAGCAGCACTTAGGTCTAGAGGTGGACCGGATATTGATTTCTTGATATTTGCGAATGCGGATGTAGATGCGGATATTTATTTTCAGTATTTGCGGATGTGGATGCGGATGCGGATAGTCCTATTTACTTCTTAACCCTCTGAAGATCCATGAAAAGGACCATGATGCACTTCCTTTTTTTGTTCTCTGACTATTATTAGACGATGTTTTTCAGATTAGGAAGGGTATATGGAAGTCAGAGGGTTGATTGGGATAGTCTTTAGTTCTTTACCCTTTTAATACCCACATATCCTTCCTAAGCAGCATAAAATCATCTAATGATTGCAAAAAATAAACTGCTAAAACGTGTCAGAGCTTCAAGGGGTTAATAGTTAATTAGTTATTCTGTAAAAGTGTAAATATAATAAGTTTTTATGACTTATTAGTTACGAAAATATCCGCACTATATCCGCATTATTGGATGCGGATGCGGATGTACAAAATGATGCGGATATCCACGGATGCGGATATCCGCGGATGCGGATGCGGATACAGATATCCGGTCCACCTCTACTTAGGTCTCTTGATATCCCGGCGTATAAGCCCGAGGACTATGACATATATACATATTTGGAAATAGTCAAACCGGTCCTGGACATTATTTTCGGAAACGAGGATGCTTCTAAGCTTCACACTATTGTAGTCAAACTTGGGAAATATGCAACAAAGGTATCAGGATACGTGCATGACAATATGCCTGGTTTAACCTGGGCACAGTTTGAGGTTTACGTCAGGACAGCAATCAGCCCCGTATTAGGTCAGACTATTGCAGATAAGAAGTTTCATCAAGTCATATATTCAGGCAATTTGGATGGAACCATAGATAAATTGAAACAGTTGGCATTAAATGGTTTCCCTGACGAGACAACTGCCCAAAGAAAGAAAACCATTTTAAAAGCACTGGTCAGGATATTACCTGACCCCGTGATGGATCACTTCTCCATAGTTGAACCTACCAACTATCATACTATGACACTGATCTTCCAGTGATAAGAAGTATCATGGCGTTACGACAAGCCAGGGATCAGACTCAGCAAAACACCACCAACAAAATCGCAGTGATTAGGAAGTCACTACACACCCCACTTCCGGTTCACCTGCTCCTCGCAGCCCTACAGCTCCTAGGCCGTCAGATAAGGCTGAGGAATGGGCAAGGATAAGGCCTGAAGATTGGAAACCCTGCACCGGATCCTGTATGCTTTGGTCGCTGAAAAGCCCATTCAGCGAATTGACCCGGAAGAGGACCAGGACTCCAAGTTGGTGGGCACAGATCCCATGGATAAAGCCACGCCAGATCTCAGCAATGATTGAAGATGGAACTGCTGGAGTAGATGAAGGAGACGCTGAAGGAGAACTTGAACAGACATCGTATCAGCCAGAGCCAATCCAGCCGGAAGCGTTAGATTTTTAGAGCGCCCCCCCCCCAAACAAATTGTCGTAACCATGGCGGGGGCTCATGACGGAACATCGGAGGGAGGACTTCCGGTGTACCACAAAATCACTCTGAATGGGGTGAAAGTTCGACTCCTGATCGATACGGGGGCTTCCGATCTTGTCTTTTCCTTCCCTTTTTGAGACATGCGAAGCTTCACGGCTCAAAGCAACTCCATCTCTGAAGCTGCCTCGCTTCTGCGCTTCACAGTCTCATCCCCCACACTCGGGCCCTCACTCTCAGAACGCCACCTATTGAGCAATTAACTCATTAGGCATTGCACCCCTGTAGCATATTTTTGAATATGGGAATATTCATACAATGCTATTTAATCAGGGAACAATGAGGGTATTTTTTTTGGCATTTCGGTGTACTGTGGTAATGCACTGATACTAGGTACAGCACAAATTCCATCCCAATAATATCTTCCCATTGACATATTGGGATTCGAACCCGGGTCCATTGGATTACCAGTCCAGTGGCAAGACCACCCCGCCACACAGCCTGCTACCACATCACCTTCATTGCATAAAAATTGCAAACATTTCCGATAAACCTATCACTCTACCCAAAGGCTTAGCTATTGGCGAGCTCGAAATGTACTCTGATGAACTTTGTCCCCTCTGATTCCCCCCCCCCCCCCCTATAAGAACCCCCTTCCTGACATACCTACTACTCTTACCATCAGTCAACAAACTAATCTCAGAAATCTTCTTATTTCATACCAAGATATTTTTGCCACATCCAATCGGGATATGGGAAAAACCCACATCTTACATCACCCCCTTCAGAACAGTGGGCCACCCCATCAAACAACCCATACAAAGAAAGAACCCCATCCAAAGGCAAGAAGAAGAAAAACAGGTTACTGATATGCTTGCCACCGGAGTAGTGAAACCATCTACTAGCCCCTGGTCTTCTCCGGTAGTCTTAGTGCAGAAGAAAGACGGATCTATCCGATTCTGCATTGATTATGGGCAGCTGAATGACATCACCATCAAGGATGCCACACCCCTGCCAAGAATCGATGACTCTCTTGATTCCCTGCTAGGCGCCAAATGGTTCACAACTCTTGACCTTCAAGCTGGTTACTGGCAGGTACCTGTGTTGCCAGAACACCAACAAAAAACAGCTTTCTCCACTAGTCAGGGGAGGTTATATGAGTTTACCGTCCTTCCATTCGGACTCTGCAATGGACCAGCCACATTCTCCAGGTTGATGGAGTCAGTGTTTCAAGGGTTAACATGGGAAACTTGTTTAGCATATCTAGATGATATCATTGTGTTTGGCACTACCTGGGCCGAGCACCTACAACGCCTAAGACAAGTTTTCCAGAGGATCAGGGATGCACATTTAAAGTTAAAACCCTCCAAATGCATTCTAGCACACACTAAAGTAAATTTCTTGGGTCATGTTGTATCAGAAGAGGGTATTGCTCCCGACCCCGCCAAGCTAGAGGCAATAAGTAAAATCACCCCTCCCACTAACGTAAAAGGTGTACATGCTTTTTTAGGATTAGCGTCATATTACAGACGTTTTGTTAAAAAATTTGCTACCATCGCCAAACCCCTTCATGACTTAACAAAAAAAGAAGAACCCTTCATATGGACTGATTCCAGAATCCAAGCTTTCAACAGTCTCAATGATAAGCTAGTTGCATCCCCAGTGGTCTCTTTTTCCTGACTATACAAAACTATTCCGGTTATACACAGACGTGTCTCAATTTGGAATTGGCGCTATACTAGGTCAAACCAGAGAAAGAAAAGAACACATCATTGCATGTGCGAGCCGCACCCTGAATCCAGCAGAAGTTAATTACCCCGTCACTAAGAGAGAATGCCTTGGAATGATTTGGGAATTACAACACCTCAAGGCCTACCTGGCCGGGGTAAAAGTCACCGTCATTACCGACCATCACGCCCTTCAATGGCTCAGGACGTCAGATACCAAAAATGCTCTGACTGTCCGATGGCGAGAATCCCTCGAGGAGTTCGACATAGATATCATGATTACGTGGAGAGTAAGAGGGTGGTGAAGAGAGTAGTGAAGGAAAGTAAGAGAAGAGTAGATGAGAAATTTGGAAGGAATCTGAGTGTAAAATGGAGGGAGAGTAAGAAACTGTTCTGGAAAGAAGTCAAGAAAGTTAGGGAAGGTAGCAGGGGAAGCAGTAAGGGTGTGAAAGATAAAGAATGGGAGAATGCTAGCCGAGAAGCAAGAGAGAGTCGAAAGATGGAGGGAGTTGCTAAATGTAAGGAATGAAGAGCCAGCAAACATAGCTGGATATGGTATGGGAGGGAGAAGAAGAGAAGTAGTGGAGGAGGAGGTGGGGATCAGGAGGTCAGAAGTGTGGGAAGCCATGAAAAGAGTGAAGTTGGGGATAGCACCAGGAACAGATGGAGTGTGTGGGGAAATGTTGAGGTATGGTGGTGAGATAGAGATAGAATGGGTATGGAAAATGTGCAAACTAGCATGGGAGAAGGGGAGTGCACCCGATGACTGGAAGACTGGCATAATAGTCCCCCTATATAAGGGCAAAGGGGAAAGAGGAGTGTGTGGTAACCACCGAGGAATATGTCTTCTAAGCGTAGTAGGGAAGGTATACAGTAGGGTAGTGATTGAGAGAGTGAGAGTGAGAACGGAGAAATGGATAGGCGACTGGCAGGGAAGTTTTAGGAAGGGAAGAGGATGTGTAGATCAGATTTTTACCCTGAATTGTGTTGTGGAGAAATATCTGGAGAAGAAACAAAAGGTGTATGTTGCCTTTATGGACTTAGAGAAAGCCTAGACAGAGTGGATAGAGAAGGTTTGTGGAAAGTACTTAGAATATACGGAGTAGAGGGCAAGTAGCTGAAAGCAGTGAAGAGCATGTATGAGGTTGCAAAGGCGGCAGTACGTGTGGAGAGTGAGCAGAGCGAGTTCTTTGACCTGAATGTTGGTTTGAAACAGGGGTGTGTGATGTCCCCGTGGTTGTTTACTGTATATATGGATGAAGTCATGAAAGAAATACTATCAATAGCAGTGGATGTTGGTGTATCACTGAAAAGGGAGGGAATTGAGTGGAAGCTACCTATACTGCTGTTTGCGGGTGATACAGTTCTGATGAGTGATAATGAATGGGAGTTGCAGGGTCTGGTAAATGAGTTTGGAACAGTGTGCGAAAAACGGAATTTGAAGGTAAATGCGGGGAAGAGCAAGGTTATGGTCTTCGAAAGGGGTGAAGTAACAGAGTGTGAGGTGAAGCTGAACGGTCAGGCTATGGAGATCGTCTACTCTTTTAAGTATCTGGGCAGTGTGTTGAGTAAAGATGGGACTATGGATGAAGAAGTTCGGGAGAGGGTACAACAGGGGAAGAGGGTTGTAGGAATGCTAGAAGCAGTAACAAGAAATAGGGTGGTCAGTATGGAAGTGAAGAAGTCCTTGCATGACAGTGTGCTAATCCCGACACTGACTTACGGAAGCGAAGCATGGACGTTGGTTGAGAGACTCAGACCAAGAGTGAGAGCTGTGGAAATGAATTACTTAAGGAGTGCGTGCGGAGTTACATGGAGGGATAGACAGACTAATGAGGAAGTAAGAAGGAGGTGTGGTGTGGAGGTAGATGTGCTGGAAAGTGTGAAAAGGAACAACTTGAGATGGTTCGGCCATATGGAACGTATGGAAAGCGAGAGAATGACTAAGAGGGTGTACGAGAGCGAGGTGGAGGGACAGAGGGGGAGAGGTAGACCGAATGAGAGGTGGAAGGATGGAGTGAGGAAGTACATGAACGAAGGCGGTGCTGGTTGGGGGGAGGAGCGTCGACTGACTGGGGACAGAGGTGCATGGGGGCGGTTCGTTCGTGGCCACCCCTTCGGGGATCACGGCGTCAGACATTAGATAGATAGATAATCATATTACAGACGTTTTGTTAGAAAATTTGCTACCATCGCCAAACCCCTTCATGACAACAGAAAAAGAAGAACCCTTCATATGGACTGATTCCAGAATCCAAGCTTTCAACAGTCTCAAAGATAAGCTAGTTGCATCCCCAGTGGTCTCTTTTCCTGACTATACAAAACCATTCCGGTTATACACAGATGGAATTGGCGCTATATTAGGTCAAACCAGAGAAAGAAAAGAACACATTCTTGCATGTGCGAGCCGCACCCTGAATCCAGCAGAAGTTAATTACCCCGTCACTAAGAGAGAATGCCTTGGAATGATTTGGGCATTACAACACTTCAAGGCCTACCTGGCCGGGGTAAGAGTCACCGTCATTACCGACCATCACGCCCTTCAATGGCTCAGGAAGTCAGATACCAAAAATGCTCTGACTGTCCGATGGCGAGAATCCCTCAAGGAGTTCGACATAGATATCGTGTACCGTCCAGGGAAGTTACACACTAATGCTGATGCTCTCTCTCGCCTTCCATTACCAATCATCACTACCCCTATTCAAGACGACTCACCTCACACCACTTTCGCAATACACCATCACGGCTCGTTAGACAACAGCCAGCAAGAGTTGTTGCTACACCATCAACGGAAACAGAAACCAGATTGGATGCCCAGGAAAATATTCAATCAACTCACCAGAAGAGGAGACAATCTTTTTACAATAGAAGGACAAATTGTAGTAACCCCTTAAAACGCCTTGTCAACCATGCAATCCATCCACATGGATAATGGCATCCATCTTGCACAAAGACGACTGATCACCTCATTTCAACAAGTGTACTGGACTCCATCTCCATATGTAACTGCGATGAGAATTACTGAATCTTGCAAAGCATGCGCTTTGGGAAAGGATAGAACTAGAACAGCTGGTCCTTCAGGTAAATTGGCTGCAACTAAGCCGTGGCAATTACTAGCAGTCGATGTCATGGGCCCATTTGAAAATAGTCATGGAAATAAGTATATCATCACTTTCGTAGATACCTATTCCAAATATGTCATTGCCTGTCCAGCCAAAGAACACTCAGCCATTTCTGTTGCAGAACCTTTAATCAAACATGTCTTCCCATACTTTGGCCTACCTGAAGCCATTCATTCTGACAACGCCCCCGAGTTTACTAGCCATATCTGGTCACAACTCTCACTAATGTGTGCGTTTAAAATCAGCCATTTTTCTCCTTACTGGCCCCAAGGAAATTCCATATGTGAAAGGAGCCACCGTACCATTGCAAATCAAATCCGAACCAGATTGCAACAAATGGATTCCAAGGATTGGTCCAGTCAAGTAAAAATTGTGCAATGGGGAAATCAACACCTGCCCTCGTGAAGACAGAATTTCACCTCACGACCGAGTATTTGGAGTAGCCCCTCTACTACTTCCCCTACATCATCTAGCAGCCCCATATGAGCCCTCCTCCAACTTCGACCAGTCTCTCGTACACCTCAAGAACCGTCTCAGACAAATCCAGTTAGTGCAAGACCTACAGCCGGATGAAACCCCTCAAAGCAGCCCACATTGCTTTGGCGATCTTGTCATGGTTGCACACCTACCAGTCCCATCCAAATTAAAGCTTAAATTCAAGGGTCCTTTTGAGATTTTAGCTGTACCAAACTGTTACCAGGTTACTATTAATTATTTTGGTGAGTCACGCACGTATCGTAACAGGCATATACGTAGGTTTCAGCCTATCAATGACGTTTACGTTTACGTTTACGTTGAGGGACCCGCAGAGGGCTGCTCTGGGGCGGCATGATATGCGGGGGTTGTGCTTTTTAGGACTAATGGTTGGGGACAGGATCAGGATTAGGGATGTAATGATTGGAGATCCTAGTTCTAAATGAATCAATGGTGGGGCTATTAACTACATGAGATGGGAGGTGAATCCACTCTTGGATGCTGCGGGGAAAAAAATATTGTCTTAATATATCCGTGCTTGCCTGATATGTGTGGTATTTTAGGTTGTGGTTGCGTCTCGTAAATCGTATACTTGTATGGTGTAAATATATATCTTTGTCTATGTCTACTAAGTTGTTGGTGATTTTATATAACATCTGTTGTCTGTGCATTTGTCTGCTTGTTGCATGTGGGTCGAGTTTAATGTCTCGTTTGAGCAAAGTGACAGATGTAGTGTGTCTGTAATCACGTCTGATGCATCTTGCAGCTTTGTTTTGTATGGCCTCTAATTTATTTATATTGTTGTGAGTGTGTGGATCCCAGACGGTGTCGCAGTATTCTAAGTGTGGCCGAACAAGTGTTTTAAAGGCTAGAATTTTGATGTTTGCGTTACACTTGGTGAGATTCCTGCGCAGGAAGCCCAGGGCCCTATTAGTCTTTGCTCTGACGCTGCTAACGTGAGTGGTCCACCTCATGTCTGCTGAGATGTGGACCCCCAAATATTTGTGGCAGGGAACAGTATCCAAAAAATGTGCTATGGAGTTTGTAGGAGAATGGGATGATTTTATTTGAACGGGTGAAACGGATATGGTGACATTTGTCCGGTCTAAATGTCATCTGCCACTTGGCTTCCCAGTCTACAAGCGCAGTTAAGTCGTCCCGTAGTCGAAGGCAATCGTCCCTATTAGTAATTGGTCTATAAACTAAGCTATCATCTGCGAAAAGTCTAGTAGTAGAAGTAAGCGATAGTGGGAGGTCATTTATGTATGAAAGGAAAAGTAGGGGACCCAGGACAGTGCCTTGTGGGACCCCAGAAGTTACAGAGACAGTGGAAGAATGAGAACCATCGAGAACAACGCGTTGATCCCGATTGGTCAAGAAAGTCTTAATCCAATGAAGAAGTGGTCCTCGGATGCCATAATAATCTAACTTAGCTAACAGTCTTTGGTGAGGGACTTTGTCGAAGGCTTTGGCAAAGTCTAGTACTATGGCGTCGACTTGTCGAATTTTGAGGTCGTTAAGGGTTTGGGAAATGTCATGTGTGGTCACAAGTAGTTGTGTCTCGCACGACCGTTTGGGCCGGAAGCCGTGCTGTGCGTCAGTCAGTATATTTTGCCTATCTAGATGGTCCATTAAATGTCGGTGGATGATATGTTCTAAAATTTTGCAAGGAACTGAGGTAATCGAAACAGGTTTATAGTTAACAGGGAGGGTTCTGTCTCCGGATTTGAAAATAGGAGTCACGTTTGCCAATAGCCAGTCATGGAGAAGTTCTCCGGTGTCAATGGTCTGTGAGAATGTAACCTGCAGGATAGGGGCAAGAATGGCAGCATTCGCCTTGAGTATCCTGCAGGGTATATTGTCTGGTCCAGTCACTTTGTTGATGTCTACCTCAGATAAAAGTTACTCGATTCCCCGGGTATGTATAGTCAGTGGAAGTATACTGTAGGTGGGTGTGGTGATGGTGACAGTTCCGGCAAGTTTGCTTGTTCTTGTGTAAAAACTGACTGGAACTTCGAATTAAGTGCATGTGCTTTGTCCTGTGGATGTGTGACCAGAGAATCGTTATGTAATAATGTTGTTATGCCAGTCGAGTCTTGTTTGCGCGCTTTGAAGAAGCTGTAGAATTTTTTGTGGTTTTGCATGTTGTTTGTGAGGAAAGTGGTTGTGTAATTAGTTTCTGCTTGTTTGATTTCTTTTTGTAATGTTTTTTGTGTCTTTTTGTAATGATCCCAGTGTTATGTATCGTTGTAACGTTTAGCTGTCTTGTATGCTTTAATCTTGTTTCTATGTAGTCTTCGTAACTGTCTATTGAACCATGGTGGTGACTGGTTCCGTGTAACGGTTTTCTTCGGTATGTGCTTGTCCATTGTGTCATGTATGAAGTCGCGAAGTCTGGTCCAATTTAGCTCAACAGAATTGGCCATTGGGTCGTTGTCGAGGAATGTGTCTCTAAAGTAACTGACAATAATGTAATGCTTGCTAATCCTGACCAAAATAACATGTTGCCTGCAACTAATAATCACAACCTAGGATCCACAGAGCCCACCCTTCCTGAGGTACCCAACCTTCTCTCCCTTTACTATCTGTACCTATGCAACCCTCTCCATCTGTAACTTTGCCTTCATACTCTGAATCTTCTAGCACTCAACCTACCACGCCTATTATAACGAACATTCCTCTTATCGCTCAACCGACTGGTTATTCTTCTCCTCCCTCTCAATCTCCCCTCCCACCTACTCTACCTATATCTTTAAAATCACAGTTAACACAACCACCATCCTATAATTCAAAGCTAAAATCACCAGCCCCTACCAGTTCTCGTGTCACACCTAAACCAGGTTCTTGGCCTGTTCCTCTGCTCTCCAGGCACAGTCTTCTTCCTTCTACTAGCAATCATTCTTCCCCTTTAATTAGGCCTCCTCCTAACAAATTTAATAGGTCCACACCTTTCACCTAGCTCAGCTTCCTCCCCCTCCCCAAAATCACATGTCAATAAACCTTTTCTAATCCCTACCCGGTCTAATCCTACATGTGCAAGATATGGCCGACGTGTGATTCCACCTCAACGATGGGCCCCCACCTTTCGACCTACCTACATACGGAAGGACGTAGTGCGACCCACCAGAGGACCAACAACCACACCTCCACCTGTTAGTGCGACGAGTACGTCACTTCCTACCTCTACCTCCAACGTCCTCAGCACTCCTCCACCAGCTTAAGCCAGCAGTACAGCCAGCAACCTACCCCCTGCCACACCAACTCTGCCAGGCCCACCTACAACCCCTACAGTGCCTTCTCCTGCACCAGCTGCCATCATGAAGATCGACAAAGTAGCATTCATCAACAATGCCAAGTTCGAATTGATAGTCGCCCAGCAAACTATTGCACATAGCCAGGAAAGCTGAACATGACTGGCACATCCATATCACCATGAACGACAAAACACCATCGACGTCCCTACCACACTATGGTTCCTCATGCTACAAGGTTTGACTCCTATAGGAAACTCTCCCACAACCAGATTGTACACCATTAAATTGCGAGGTCGCGACTTTTATTACGACGAATGTGGTGAGATGACCGGGTTGAAAGCCAACCCAGAAGTCACCCCATGCAAGTTAGCCAGTCTTCAGGTACAACAACCAAAACCAAAGGCCAGGATAACAAAACCAACAAGATCAAGAATGGACGAGTCTCCCCTGGTCAGCCTCCCCGGAATACTTCAGTTGGCCCTTCCACACCATCATGAAAAGTACCTGCTGCCCAAACCGAGAACGGGAAACCTAGACCAATCACCGAACACCTGGGCTAGCCAACCACAACCCAGCTTTCGAATGAAGTCGACGTTCCCACCCCCAGCATCTTCATTCCAGCCTGATCTTAAATATGATGAAAATATATTTATGGAAATACCCCATAAACGACCCGAGACCTACAGGTATAAATGGACCTAGAGTATACCTGAAAGTCGAACCGAGAATAAGTATAAGAATATTCCAGTAACTCTCTCTACCTAAACAGATATTTGAAGTTAAAGATGTAACTAGGATTAAAGTCCTATACTAGTTAATGTAAGATTACTCAGGCATTAAGCCGAGTTCATTATTCCTATATATGTAAGATAATACCTCGGAAGTAGGGCATTTTATCAATACCTAACTTCCAAGACTAGAATAATTATTGACCTCACAATGATCACATAACCTTTCTCCCTATAACCTTGTGACCCCGAGATCAGAGCACCGAGGGTCAAAGAGAATCCTGCATAGGACCTCCAAGAAATAGTAGAGGAGTATGCAAACCACACCTCACTACTATTCTAAAACCTTCGGGCCCAGAGTAGCCAAGTAAAAGTGTTGGCTTGTACCAGCCTGCCCCTACACCCTACGGGAGTACCTGCCTGAAGTTCTTCCCTAGCCCTGGCCATGGACGACCTGCCTACCTGAAGTGCTGAACCCTGGACCTCTGCTCGAGTGAAGCCGGACAACCCGGGACCTCTGCTCGAGTGACGCCGGACAACCCTGAAGTGCTGCCCACCACCATCGATCCTCGTTGGCCTGACTTGTACTCTCGACCCCTGCCCTCCAACTCACTTAACCCCCTCCGACTCATATGACGCGATCGCGTCATATGAACTTATTTTCATAGCTCTCTAATAAGTTTATGACGCGATTGAGCGTCATATGAGCTCAGTAAGTTAGGTAAGTTAGATGAAAATCTGTCGATTGGTGGCAACCCCAAGTTTCTCCGACTTCTAATGGTCCTGCAGTGAGGTTTTGACAGTTGTGGGGTACAGTGACAATAATACCGTGTCTCCCGCCTCCTCGCCAGTAAGTTAACTATTTATATCTGAGGGTGTTCAGTGTCCCTGTGTATCTTCTGTTTGTGATATTGTTGTGAGGTATTATATGTAAAATATGTGAAACGTGTTGTGTGAATCATCTATTCTGTGATCTGTGCCCAAGATCCTGTTTTGTTACGTATTTAATTAATCCTTCTGAACTATCTTAATAACCAGTGTTAATTTAGTATTCAATTTGTACTCTGTTAATTACTCCATTTGCATTTTACGTGTTACACATACGTTACCTACCTGTGTTAATTATTACGATTCACCTCACGCTCGCAGATTTTCTATTTACTGTATGTGTATTCTGTGATGTATTTTGCGAGTTGAAGTCGCAGTGTATTCCGTGAACTAATTCTCTTATTCATACATATTTACCTAGAACCTACGCCCAATTTCATATCGAGATATACCCCACTTAGTACTTTTATTCCCTTAATTTCGAACTTGATATTCCCACCTGTTCTTAGTAATTACTTAGTAATTATTTTATGAGTTATTATTCTCGTTCATTTGATTATTGATGTAAGTAATATTCGATTCTTCATGCGTAGGAATTCTCGACCGCATAGTCTCTAATTACTTAATTTCACATCATCTCCCTTACACTTTGTGTACTCAGTGTAAGTGATTTTATTTAGTTTCTACTAACGCGTTCAGGATACTGCTAATACTGCGATAAGTATTACTGAGCATAACTTCGTCATATGCGCCCCTTTGATTACTACTTTCTAAGTTAGTAATATTTCATGTACAATTCACCTGTACCCGTATTATTCGAGCAGAATTAACTAACTGTGTTTGAATTACGTTACTCTGTCTCTAATTTTGACTTGTATCATCGAGTTAACTCAATTACTATTTATCCTATTTGATTCATTAAATGTGAATTCCTAAGCTTGATTCGTTACCATTACATACGATCGTTTAACGAGAGTATTACGTAAAATACGAACTTCTACGTTTGAAATTTTTGTAAACGTCATCTTGTGTGAATTAAATTACTTGTTCGTCTGCCACCAGTTGATTTGAAGTTGAACCTATGGTATACTGTAGCTATAGTTGCATTAACAATATATTAAATTCCCAACACCGCAGTCAGATAGATGACCTGACCAGTTCACCCTTCCTTAAAGGTCACTTAGGATTCGCGGCCCTACCTCAACCCTACCTGGGCTTACCGTGTGACTCGTTCGTCTACCTGGGCATTTGTTTACTTACCTAAATTCTCCACATCTACTTGAGTTAGTATATTCTTTATTCTGTCTTCTTATTAATTATTCACGGAAGATGCTCGTCCCTCATTTAATTATTGTGTTGAGGGCTTGTATTTATTTTATGCTTTTTATCATTGTTGTATATTTGCCATTTCCCCAAGTTATTTAGGACGCATTCTATTGAGTAATTCCTGGATACATGTACCCAAATCTCTTCATTGTATTATTATTATTACAATTTAGAAGACATCCAAGGTTACTCAGCTATATTCGTAACCTAGAGATTGATACTATTATGAATAGACGACCCACTTCGTCCCCATTTCTGCACTTATAATAATAAAACCAATTGTATGTTCCTGTTGTGTTGTTATTGAGTTGTGTATGATCCTATTGAATACCCTGTTCATTGATGAAGATTACACTCGGTATGACCCTGTCAAGTTTTATCAAGGTCTATCAGTCCACGATTGGATCGGTATAAAGACTATATCACGGCTTATAAAATATTATAACCCGACATAACAATTTTGTAAGCCAATAATCTTAACATGGTAGAAAATACAGCCTACTATCATTCAGATGTATTAACTGGTAAAGAAAGGAAGCTTGACCTGCTAAGTGAAGACATAACTAGAACACCTAACACAAATAATTGTGTCAAGGAGTTCTCGAGGGCACTTTATTTAATTAATGTGGAGGATATGGGTTATGAAACCTTGCATAACATAGTTACTATGAACAGTTATTCAATATTATCAAATACTGACGAGGCCCGATGATAAACAAATCTCTACACAATTAGAGGTATGCTGTACAGTATATATATACAATTGACTATTTTGTTTTTCTTTTAATTTTACGCATACAAATAGATTAACTACATTATTACAGTCTGGGAAACTGTTTACACTTTTCGGTAATCCCTAAATCATGTCATGCCATACTTTAGCTATTATCTGTTATTATACATCATTAGAAAGTATCCATGGAAGAAAAGGGTTTAATAAGACCTAGTTTGACCTATGAATAATTGGATATTTACGTTATCTCCCTACGCCCTAAAGTACTAAAAGAGCTATAGTTCTGTTCTCGTTGCTTCGGAGCGTTTCATAAACTTTCACTCTCCTCCATAAAGATATGAGATAAAGATGATATGGGAATTACATATGGACTTTTTTTATTACACTACATCAAACTCTGCTGAAGGAGATATGAAATATGAACATATTAACGCTTGTAGTGGTATTCATTTAATACTAAAAAACGTCGTGGGTATGATCGAAGGATGGTGTGATACAAACCAAGGTTGGGCGAAGGGATCTCTAACACAATTTACTGTATGGAATGATGGAATTATATATCGCAATAATGCTTTAATACAGTATATACTGTATATTAATATTCTTATTAATCTTTTATTTGTTTCCTTCTATTGTTCCTCGATATTATATTAATATCACATATTTTGTATTTTAATTAATGTTATGTTACACCATGTTGTCATTCCTATGAACCATACCATATTCAGTTACATTATTTGTGTTGTATTGTTAGTATCCTTATCTCAATGTTATATTTATATTATTGGCGCTAGCAATACTGTCATTTAACGACCTATACTATAAACAGCCATTATTGGTTATATTATTCGCATGAATTAACTACTATACAGTATATAGGAATATTTACCTATATATTACCTATAAAGGAAAATGACACACACCACTTCTAACTCTGAAATGTGTGCCTGTGTTCTAGTTGGCATGGTCGTAATCCACCAATAAACATGAAGTTTTTCGCTTACTTTTGGCGCTACTTGGCTGTGTCCAACAGAGCCATCTATGGAGAGCCAAAAACACCATATCTCGGATTGCTTCGAATGCCGCCGTCAGAGGGCACTAATGGATGGGTGAAGATCCATACCACGACCTTAGTCCCAGACTGTACACTTAGGGTTTGTTGGCAATAATAACTTGTTGACCTGCTTTCCAAAACAATGTTCAATGAAGGAGATGGGAAAACCATTTGAGTGTAATATCTTCTTTAAGGAACTGAAGTTCATTATGAAATGCTAGATACGATGAACAGATTTTAAAATCTCTTGTAACTAATGTTTGTATCAAAATTGTCCTATATTGCAAAGGAACTGACAAATTAAATTTAGTTGTGAGGCCGGTGAAGGTGGATTTCCTGTAGATGGATGTAGCGAGTGAAGTAGCGGTTTTATTGATGTTATTGTCTAGGAATTAAAGCTGATTGTCCTGTTCTGTGTCCGAAGTAAATTTAATATTTGCGTATTGAGCGTTGAGATAATCAAGGAATTTTGAGACGTGGTCAGGTGATTTAATATAGTTCGAAAGTGTCGTCAATGTAGCGGTGGTAGAAGACGGGCGTGAATTCTTGTGGGCAATTTTTCAGCCATATTTCATCGTGATGAGTTAAAAATATATCGGCAAGACTACAACCAGGTGGGTTACCCATCGAGATTCCTTCGGTCTGTTAACCTATAAACGGCGAGCTGTGTATATTGAACACCACTGTTCTGGACGACGATATTAGGCTCCATTCATGCCAATAATCATCATTTTACGATAAATATCGTTATTACTTATTCATATGTGCCTATTTTACCTTCACTATGAAGACAGTAACCTGTAACAACAATAAAACAAGTGGAAATATAATTTTTCTGGTCAAAATCGCGAATATAAATGAAGCAGCCCATTCATGAAATGTGGAGCAACGTGAGGCAACTCCTCCCCTTGCAAGGCCTCAAGCTTGACTGATTCATTCACCCCACCATCTACCTCTGCCAACTCACTCGCTAGGCACATAAGCACATCCTCCAAACAGTTTGCTAATGTTAGCACAAAAATATACCAACGAATTAGGGAATAACAGGGAAAATAGGTGATAATTGAAGGGGGGAAGGAGGGGATGTGGAGGAGTGATATGAGGTATAGGGGAAAAAAAAAAAAAAAAAAAAAAAAATTAAGTGCTACTGGGGCCTTTTAAAATGTTTTTTTTAGGCCTTCCTCTTAAGAGCTTTTCCGCCGTTGCCCAGTAAAACTTCTAAAGACCTTTGCTGCCATTCCCGGGTTAATAAAATTAATCATTAAACTGAAAAATGCAGTCTTTAGCAGCATACGTGAGCAATTTTTTAAATTTTGATTTATTTAGACCATTGACAGTTTCATCGTTTCCGAAAAGCTTAGGTCTCATGATGACATAAGGAATGTCGAAACTGTCACTGATAATACTATAAAGATGTTTTTCATCATTACGTTGGTGTTACTTGCCGCTATATACAGTATACATATATATATATATATATATATATATATATATATATATATATATATATATATATATATATATGTTTCTAGTCTCTCAGTGGGGATCGAACCATCGACCATCAGAACGATAGCCGACGCTTAATCAATTACACCACGGCAGTCGTTATCGTTATCGTTATCGTCGGCTATCGTTCTGATGGTCGATGGTTCGATCCCCACAGAGAGACTAGAAACATTTAGTGGCTCACGTGTATTTGTGATATATTCTCAATATATATATATATATATATATATATATATATATATATATATATAGGGGCAAGCAACACCAAGGTAAACACGAACATCTTTATTCTGGTACCGGTAACGTTTCGACATTAACATACAGTATGTCATCATCAGACCTAAAGCAATAAGAAATTAATTTATAAATAAATTATTTTGACATTTAAAGCAAATATATTTTTAAGCTTGAAGGGAGGACACTAGAAAATTAATCAACACATATATAAATCGACCTCCCCCTCTTAATAGGTTCGGTTGGATTGCGATAGAATAAGTTACTGTGATCGTTCTAGTAGGGAAAAATAGCGCGAGAACATGCATTACTCCAAACTTCGTGAATTGGCGACACGAGCTAACTGTGGCTGGCTAGCGACAGACAGACAGTGAGGACTTATGGATGACGAAAGTTACTTCGTAAGCTGAACTTAATTGGCTTCGAGATGAATGTGGATTATGGAATTGTTAGAGAAGAATACTGTACAGTATATCAAATTTAATGAACTAGTTTGTTCAATAAACGTTTGAGCTAAAATGTCTGGACATACAGAGTTTGAAGCAATTTAAGTCATGGGAAGAGGGAAAGACTGATTATGGGAGAGAGTTCCAGAGCTCAGCAGTTGAATAGAAGAAAGTCTGAGAATAGCGTTTCACTCTTGGGTTGGAGAGTTGCACAGAGTAGGGGTGGGATTGTGTTGCAAGGCGGGTACTACATATCCTACGTAGAGGAGGTGGTATACACTGGAAAAGCTCCAAGGAACACTGATTATTGTAGTAGCGATAGAATAGTGAGAGAGATGCAACATTGCGGCAAAGATAGAGAGATTGCAGAGAATTGGTGAGTGGACGGGAGTTAATGATACGGAAACTTTCCTTTCTACTTTATCTAGGAGTGCGGTGTGAGAGGATCCTCCCCACACATGTGAACAATACTCAATACAAGGACTCCCTGTACAGAGCAAGTAGCTGAGCAGCGGTAAAGAACCCCCTGAGGCGATTGAGAACACCCAGCTTCTGGGAGGCTGCCTTAGCGAGACTGGTAATATGGTCTTTCCAAGTAAGAGCAGAAGAAAAAGAGACACCGAGAACATTGAGGGAAGATGAAGGGTGGATTTTTGTATTGTTGAAGAATAAGGGATAGTCCTCTGGAGGTTCCTGACGGGTAGTACGATGGATAAATTGAGTTTTGGAAGCATTAAATGTAACAAGGTTTTCTCTACCCCAATTGGAAATAGTAGCTAGATCAGAAGATAAGCATTTTATGGCTTTATTATATTAAATTTTGAGGAACTGTTGGCGGGGGCGTTCTGGAAATCTAATTGAGTGGTGTAAATTAGAGTCGTCTGCATATGAATGGATGGGACTAGATGTACAGTTGAGAAGATCATTTATGAAAATTAGAAAGAGAATAGGAGATAGGACAGAACCCTGAGGAACACCAGAGTTGATAGGATGAGGAATTGAGCGATGGCCATCCACAACCGCAGCTATGGAACGGCCAGAAAGGAAATTAGAGACAAAGGCACAGATGGAGGGACAGAAACCGAAGGAAAGTTTGGAAATTATAGATTTGTGCCAGACTCTATCGAAGGCCTTCGATATGTCTAGTGCAACAGAAAAAGTCTCACCGAAGTCCCTAAAGTTGGATGACCAAGAGTTAGTAAGATATGAAAGAAGATCACCAGTAGAGCGACCCTTAAGGAAGCCATACTGGCGATCTGAGAGCAGATTATGAGAAGAGACATGCTTAAGAAATTTGGAAGCAAGAATAGTTTCAAAAACTTTAGAAATACAAGAGATGAGAGCAATTGGACAATAGTTAGAGGGTTGAGAGCAGTCACTCTTCTTTGGGACAGGTTGAATGAGAGCAAACTTCCAGCAAGAAGGAAAGATGTTAGAGGAGAGACAGAGACGAAAGAGTTTGTTTGGCGTGGACACGACTTAGGTCCTTTTAGTCTGCAGACCACGACGCTATCCACTATGCTATCACCTCCCCTATTTATATATACTGTATATGATCAGGTTGCTCGATGCCAACATTCACCAGAGGTCTCTGGGGATGGCACCATATGCTGCTGCAAAGTTTGTAGACCTTGAAAGGCGTGGCAATAAGGGATCTGGTGGGTGATATATGCTTCCAGGAGTTGATGGTGCTGTCTGAAATTGAAGAGTTACATAGATAGCTAGTCGTAATCATAGTCTGCAGATCATCTCTTGTAAACAAGATGAGAAGTGTGTCCTTTGTACACATGATAGTGTTATAGTTTATTCACGATAATTAGGCCAAAAATATGAAATCGAACCTTTTGTAAATAAAAAAGGGCTAGAGCAAACGGGCGGTAAATTTCCATACCTATTGACTGGCTGACTTTCCAACTGGCAGAAAATAATATTTGCTTGATTATTTTAATCGTTTTTGAGTTATAGAGGATAGTGGTCAATATTGTTGGCCGAATAATAATGAAAAGACTATTGTTGTAATTTTTGTGGGTATGCCAGTTGTAAACATGGCCAGCTAATCACTAGTTGTACAAGTAGTGAGAAGTGTGTAATTTTTAAACATGAACGTGCCAATTGTAATAATGGCTGTTCTAGTTATAATGGTAGCTGCTGGGTCCCTCCTTCCCAGGTGTTGCTTCCAAGGTTCTTTAAAGGGGGATGGGCGTATTTATTTACTCATTAATGTATCATGTGAATATTTGTTTATATTCTTCCCTAGACCTCCATCAAGTTTAAACAATATCCGGCTAAAACCCTCCGTCCAAAGGCCGGATCCTCTTAAATTACAGGCTAGCTATCGCTCGCCAGGAAAAAAGCGACACCTAAATGAAAAGAAAATTCTTAATGCTGACTAAGAAATAGGGCGAAAGGTCATAAAATCGCCAACTAATGGGCCGAATGTCTTATAATCTGAAAACTAATGGGGCTAAACATGAGGAAGAAGGGGTACCATATAAACGACCATCTCCCCTTAACCCTTAACTAGCGGCCCACAACATAAGCCGAGTATAATAAATTTGGACTATCTGGCGGTGCGCGACATAGGTCGTGTGGCATTTTCAGCACGAACATTAAATTATGTTCTATATTAGATACTGGGTAAAATATAATTCCTATAAACTTAGGTAATTAATTAAAGGAAGGGAAAATATATCCCGACCTGTCTGCGCATGCGTGTAATTAGCAGGTTCCCACAAATATTATCGGGGAACCGGACATCCTCGCTCCAACTGCCGTCCATACCAGACACTCTATCTCCAACTGTCGTCCATACCAGACCTAACTCAACTTGTTCTCTCATTCCATTCCATTAATACGATAGTACTAACCTTAACATAGCTTTCCACTGATTCACTGATCATCTATCATCATCCTCATTATGATTTAAGTATAGAGGCTCCCTTCTGTCCTTAACTATCAACTAATTTCTTCTTGATCATCACTTGTTATCACCCAACTCCATCGCCAACTTGTTGCCTTGTTTCAACATAATTCCCCTTTCCTGTCGCCTACGCTCCACTAACCAGGTAAATTTACTATTGTGTGGTTGGGTATAATTCTACAGTCCATCAAGTACAAGAATAACCACATAATAAATGATCCTTCGAACGAAAACGAAATAATAAATTGTCCTTCGAATGGTTTATTGTGGTGCGGTTCGGCGCCGCGGTTCTTTGTGTTTTGGTTCGGCGCCGTGTTTCTTTTGCTTTCTCGCTTTATTTGTGTGCCGGCCGCGAGGGTGCAACGCATTATCTAGTACCCCGTAGTATCCACACTAACTTGTCCCACACGTTTTATAAGCATGGCGCTGCAGCAGGGGGAGGTGTTGGTGAAGAAGTTTTTGTAACCGAGAAGGCTCGATATCCAGGAGTAGGTGGAGTCGCCTTAGGTATTTTTAGGTGCCGATGTGACAGCCCTGGTGGACAGAATCGGTTATCGGTTTTGGGTTGTATTGTTTGGCGCTACCTGCTCCCAGTTTCTGCTGAACGCAACCATCCTAAAATGTCTTTCCCTTGTTGATGTATACCCAAAGATCAAACAAGAAATTAGGGCCGTGCTATATATCAATAACCTCCAAGGTACGGGGGACAATGAAGATTCCCTCGTCCGTGCATATGGTATGGCTCGTGAAGCTATGGACAATGCCCACTTGTTCCTGTGTCAATGGGCTACCAATAGTCCTGTTCTGAGAGAGGTCTTGCAAAAGGATGGTGTTGCTGCTGAACAGCAGAAACTAGTGAGAGTTCTTGGGCTAGTATGGGAGATGGTGTGTGATTATCTTTCCTTTAGAGTTCAATTCACTCCGGTCGAGCATGTGACAAAGCGTGAGTGTTTGATCCTTTGGGTGTTTAGTTGCCAGTGTCTATAAGGTCTATAATATTTCTCCAGCATTGTGGCGACTAAAGTTGGATTGGGACGAGGATCTTTCTGAGGACTTGAACACGGAATGGATGGGGATTGTAGATGATCTGGTACTCTGTAGTAGTATTAAGTTCGCTCGGAGAGTTGTGTACAATCATAATGTATCCCTACATGCATTCGCTGATGCTAGCAGTATAGCATATGGAACTGCTGTGTATCTTGTTGGGTCAGAAGGCAGCCATTTGGTCATGACAAGGGCCAAAGTTGCGCCAATCAAGTCCCTTTCTATCTCCAAAATAGAATTAACTGCAGTCTTGCTTGCCGCAAGAATTGTAAACTTTATTGAGGTAGCCTATAGTATAAGGATAAACTTCGTATCTCTGAATCCTATGTGTGGAGTGACAGTCAGATTACACTACACTGGATTAATAGTAAAGAGAAATTACCAGTGTATGTCACAATCCACATCGACGAGATACATGCCTTAGTCCCGACTGCTCATTTCCGGTATGTGTCGACTAAAGAGAACCCAAGTGATATGGTATCTCGAGGCATGTCTGCTAAGTGTTTGAGTTCTTCTGCGTTGTGGTGGAATGGGCCTAGTTGGCTCCCAAACCCCGATGGATGACCAGAAAACATAGATATCAAAGAGCAGCCCGCTGGTATCGTGACCCAAATCGTAGGCACGGTGCCCCACGATAACACACAGTTATGGGACTGGGACAGATATAGCAGCTAAGAAAGATTGCAGAATGTCACGGCAGGGGTGATACGTTACGTGACAAATTTGAAGGCAAAATAAATGGCCTGCCTCCCACAGGTAGTGCTCACCTAAACATAGAAGAATTTAGAACTGTAGACAAAATCTACTCAAATTATGCCAAAAAGAAAGTTATTCGTAGGAGTACTCAATATTTGTGAATTGTGAACAGACCAGAAATAATTTAATTTGCCAATTAGGACTACACCCGAAGGGAGATAGAATACATTGTGGAGGGAGATTGAGATTAGTGGCTATCTCAAAAAATTGCAAATATCCAAAGCTTCTGACTTCCAAACATCCCTTGACCCACCTAATAATAGATAGGTGCCATCGGTTCTGTTGCCATTATGGGGTCGGCCATGTGGTTACCTACATTCGACAAAAATGGTGGGTTCCTAAAATCCGGCACGTGGTGAAAAGAGTACTGCGCAATTGCCTAAAATGTCGTAGGACCACCCATGGAGACACGTATAAGGTCACTGGGGTGGACTATAGTAGAGCAATCCCTATTAAAGACTCACCTGTTATGAAGGCATACATGATCCTATTTACCTGTGCTGTCACTAGGTCAATACACATTGAAGTAGTCACCAATCTCACATGTGATAGTTTCCTCCACGCTTTCAGCAGGTTTTGCAGTCAATGAGGATTTCCCCGTAGCATCTTGAGTGACAACGCAACAACATTTGTTGGAGCCTCTAGGTACCTATTCGATATCTGCAATCACCCTAAGGTTCAGTCTCACCTTGGCAATATGGAGTCTGAATGGCAGTTTATTCCTGCTACAGCGCCATGTTTCGGTGCTATCTGGGAGAGGGCCATTGGCATTGTCAAGGCAGGACTGAAGAAAATGTTGGAGCGTGGTATCATTTCTTTAGAGGAGTTGACAACTCTACTCCTGGAAATTGAGGCAACAGTTAATGACCGTCCTTTCTTTTATGCTTCGGGTGACCTAGGGGATCCTACCCCAATCACACCCTCAGTATTGGTGTGGGGACTTTGGTTGAAGGATCTTCCTGAGGAAAGTGAAGTGGGGGATAAGACTGAGGACCTGGACTACGTCAACAAGGATGTTATCTCAGCCAGATACCGGTAGATCCGTAAATTGTCGCAGGATGTCTGGAAACACTGGTCTAATGAGTATCTGGTGACGCTCAGAGAGGCACATAGGAATAAACTGCAACCAATCAACGGTCGGTGGCCAAGTACTGGTGATGTCGTCACCATCCATGATTAGGGTCCTTGTGCTTTCAGGAAGTTGGGCAGTATTACTGAATTATTACCCGGACGTGACGGTGAAGTCAGAGTGGCTAAAATCCGCACTAAGTCGGGCATATTCACGCGGCCAACTATCCGTTTATACCCGCTTGAAGGGGACATTGAGAGCAAAGGTGATACCTCGGTAACGTTGCCCAGAGACGTTCCCGTAGTGGCAACCTAATACGGCCATCCTGTTGACGTACCAGGTGGACGTCCTCATCGACAGGCGGCTCAAGTATCCTCCCAATCATGGCAGGATAAATTAGCCTCCGGGCTGTTGTAAATGTTGTACACACTCGGTGGCGGGAATATGTCCATACTTTTATTCCGAGAGCATGGACAGTCTAGGATTAAGTTTAACCTTATGTTATAAATATAAGTTTGTATGATTCAGAATCGTCATAATATGATTTAGTTTAAATAGGAAGAACATTAATTTTGTTCTATATTAGATACTGGGTAAAATATAATTCCTATAAACTTAAGTAATTAATTAAAGTAAGGGAAAATATATCCCGACCTGTCTGTGCATGCGTGTAATTAGCAGGTTCCCACAAATATTATCGGAGAACCGGACATCCTCGCTCCAACTGCTGTCCATACCAGACCTAACTCATTCCATTCCATTAATACGATAGTACTAACCTTAACGTAGCTTTCCACCGATTCACCGATCATCTATCATCATCTTCATTATGATCTAAGTATAGAGGCCCCCTTCTGTCCTTAACTATTCACTAATTTCCTCTTGATCATCACTTGTTATCACCCAACTCCATCGCCTTGTTGCCTTGTTTCAACATTATTTCCCTTTCCCGTTGCCTACGCTCCATTAACCAGGTAAATATACTATTGTGTGGTTGGGTATAATTCTACAGTCCATCAAGTACTATCATACAAAAAAGTATCCTTACTAAAATGACACGCACCATTTAGACTGAATGGACGAAGTAATATGGAAAATATTGTTTGAGCGTAGGATGAGTTGGTAGCCCAGGGGGCGGATCCACAAAGCAATTAACGATTTCGACCTTGTTCGTATCTTTGCATTACTGACCTCGCCGAAGTGTATCAGGCTCATTTCGAGCGCAGTGGAACATATTCTTCCTCCTGAAATATGAACCTGTATTGAGATTTCGCAGCAGTGCCAAGTCTTATTCCTTGCCATGAAGAAACGTTTCCGAACGAAATATTAGCTTACCGACGTCGTAAAGTTTTGTGGCTCCGCCCCCTGGATTATAGGGCTAAGCGGTGCTCTAGATATAAGTGTATTATCAAATGGTGACACGTGATGCCTTTGTGAAAATAAATACGAGAATACCACTGATGGAATTATTCCTGATATTACGATGTATAGCATTGATTGATACAATATGATAAGGAACAGATGTTTTGTGACATTTCAGACAGCCAGGCTTGCCAACTATACCGAAACTGCTCGAATCGTACCCCACTTTATGAAACTCAGCGTTCACGAGAGTAAGGATACTTTTTTGTATGATAGTACATGAATAACCACAAAGTACTTCCTTCAACTTTCGACTCTCTTGCTTCTCGACTATCACTCACCCACTCTTATCTTTCACACCCTTACTACCCTCCCTAACTTTCTTGACCTCTTTCCAGAACAGTTTATTACACTCCCTCTATTTTACACTTGGATTCATTCCAAATTCCTCATTTACTCTTCTCTTTCTTTCCTTCACTACTCTCTTCACCACTCTCTTTTCTCCAAGTACCTCACTCTTTTCTGTTTTTACAAATATTCATTCCCTCTACTACCCAACCACTCTCTATACACTTTCTTCTTGTCTTCCACAGCTATTTTTACCTCTTCAGTCCACCATGCTGTACCCTTCACTCCCCTCCCTCTTCTCCTTACTCCACACATCTCCTCACATGCTGCACATATTTCTTCCTTAACACAATAAGAGCGGGTGGGTCGGTAACTTCTACTACCCGCCAAGCGGGTGGTTTTACCCTAAATGGGGTTGTTTCCGTGCTCTTTTTCATGCATAAACAAGACCCAGAGCGTAATACAAGTATCTATCCCTGAAAGGGCGTAAACAGAGCTTTCCAATGACACTGGAACCATCCTTCTACGTCCACTGGTTCTCTTGCAACGATCGTGCAACACGAGTGCAAAAACCCTAAAATAAGGTAATTTCCTTACATAATTCCCTATGTAGCGAGTGAGAGAGGGTGGAGGAGGGTGTAATACATTTCAGTCGACCCACGGCGGTGGTGGCGAGCGGTCAGTAAGCAATCTATGCTCCTCGCACCGCTCAGCTCTCTCTCAGAGCACATTACGTGCTCAAAATTGCACTCAACATATGTCGAGGCCCGCATATGGGCACCTTTTCTTTTAACTCGACATATATCGAGCGCCGATGGTTAAGGGTTAAACACTTTGCTAACCTCCTCCACTTCCTCCATACCCTCCAGGTCAAACCTACCTAGTCGTCTTTCTACTGCTCTCTTGAACTTTTCCCTGATCTTCTCCTGCAACATCTCCACCCTCCTCGCAACTCCACCTTCCTCTCGCCTCCCTCCAGCTCTCCTTACCCACTTCTTTTGTATCCTAATTTCAGCTACTACTACATAATGGTCAGACAGACCCCCCCCCCCCCCAATAGCCCTATACACCCTAGCATCCAGTACAGAATTCTTCATTCGTTCATCCATACATAGGCAATCAATCAGTGCCTTTCGTTCCGCCACTGTCTCATCCTTCCTCCTCCACACCACTTTTCATGTGTACCTGTATATCATTCTGTGTCAGAAGAAAGTGATGGCTCTCCACAGCCTCCTCCCCACACATACGTCCACAAGTACACTACCATTCTCATTCACCTCTGATGGTACACCCCACCCTCCCACTACTCCATCAACTTTCCTATCAACTACCTTCCCATTCATATCCCCATTCAGAAATATACTTTCGCTCTAGCCAACTTATCCAGGCACCCCTCAACATTCACCCAGAACTCCTCTTTCTCTCTTACAGTATGTATGTACAGTATGCTTTATATCCGATCGCTATCTTAATTTAAATATTTCACAAATTTAACTTGATAACTTGAATATAATAGTTAAATTATAGTGATATGACGGGGTTAGAAGGGTTTAGGACAAAAGCACCACCCTGTCTGCCCCCACATACCGAGTAAATCCGTCACAAGTATCGTGGATAGCAACGATCAGGGGAAAGAGGAGGAATAAGAGAAAAACCCTAGCCAAAGCAGAAATACCGCAGTGCGCCATACCACAACAAAAACAAATTCCGGTGCTCACAGGATACACGCCGCTCCCAGGGGACATACCTGTACACCCGAGCATCCAACACGGCCCGCTCCCCGGGACAGAGGAGCTCCTGCCTTACTATCATGGCAAACTCTTGACGTCCGAGAATTTTACTCGTTCCTGGCCATTGTCATCCTGATGGGGGTGACAAAGACATCTTCGATCATGAAGTACTGGTCCTGGGATCCCCTAATCCAAATCTCCATCTTTGGAAAAATCATGAGTAGGAACAGGTTATTGGCCATAATGGGAAATCTCAACTTCATTGATAGCCTGGCAAGCCACACACGAAACCAGGACCAATTGAGGGCTATGAAGGACCCGATGGAGAGAATAAGACCTATCCTCGAGTACCTGAAGTTGAAGTTTGCTGCCACCTTCAGACCCCATCAGAAGCTGATTATTGATGAGAGTTTACTGCTGTGGAGGGGAAATATCGACATCCGGCAGTACATGACCAGCAAACGTCATCGTTATGGCCTGAAAACATTTGTGATGTGTGACTGTCGCACCGACTACATCCAGGAGATCATCCTATATATGGGCAAAAGGACAGAACTGGTGGAGTCAAGGACGTACAGAATTTCTGGGGCCGTCGTGATCACCATGATGCAGGCAGCAGGATTACTTAGACAGGGGCCACATACTGTACCTGGACAATTGGTACACCAGCCCGCCCTTACCAAGTACCTGCATAGCCGTAATACAGGAGTCTTTGGCACCGTCAGGATGAATCGGTCTTTAATGCCCGTTCTACTAAACAGGCGGAAAAAGGGCTCCATAATCAACCAGCAGGCAAACAATGTCCTCATGTTGTCCTGGATGGATAACCGGGATGTGAATGTCCTTATAACTGTCCACCGTCCCCTCTTCCAAGATAGCAGACGTCGTGACAGAGCAGCAGAAGAACTCATCAAGAAACCTTTGGCCATCTGCGACTACAACATCAATATGCGCCTGGTGGACAAATCAGATGCTGTCATCTCGTCATGTGAGTGTGCGAGAAAGACGATGAGGTGGTATAAAAAGTTATTCTTCCACCTCCTCGATATCACTCTGTACAACTACCACATCCTCCACTCAACAATCACCGTCAAACAAGAAACGATGGCAAACTTTTCCATCGAGTTGTCAAGGGAGTTGTTAGGCGAGAACATGGATGGCCCCCGCTCCCAGCAACGCCCCGCACATCGACAATCAGCAGCAGAAGGGATTGCCAGACTGACAGAACGCCACTTCCCTGACTGGGTGCCGCTCGCGCCCAGAAACCCAAGACCCCGCAGAAGGTGTCATGTGTTCCGGAATACGACACAGAGGCCCCATGAAAGAACAGATACCAGGTATATGTGCATAGAATGTGATGTGGCGCTGTGTTTCCCCGACTGCTTCAGGTAGTATCACACCCTTGAGCATTTCTAAAACAGTGTGTACAAAGACTGCGATAAAAGACACTAAAATAAGTGAAGACTGTGTGTACAAAAGCAAAGTGTAAATATATATGTGTTATGTACAAAGTGCCGAACACATTATGTAAGTTATAGTGACACCCAAATATACGTAAAACAGTGTACAGACACCAATACTTGTACATGTATAATAAACTAATCAAACTGTGTACAATGAAGACTGTGATAAATGACAATAAAAGTGAGATCAAATACGATATATACGAGTACCAAAAAACAATGTGTAAAGCAATAGTCTAAGTCAAAAGTGCCTATAACAATGTGTAAATCTCTTTGTCTAGCTATAATACATACGATAGAATATATATACGATAAACAAAGTGTGCAGGGAGAGTGAAATTGACAGACGGGGGAGCGTCAGTCAGCTGTGCGTGTGTACGTGCATGCGTTCTGTTATGGTCCTGGGCAAAGATGGCCAGCGTCACCTTGGTAACCAGGACGTGCACGGGGCTTGCCACTCGTCGGCACTTATAAACACTCGACTATATGCACATATTATATTAAAACATCACTTACAATTACATTTTGTGATACATATATACATTTTATGATAATTAAAACAAAAAAATAATAAAATAGAGTAAAATAGAAAATAAAAATAAAAATAGGAAAAGTGGGGATTGGGCCTGAGCATATGAAGTATGGAGGCACACATGATGCTCGGATGGTGTAAATAAGTGTCACTCGAAAACTGGAGGCATTATAGCAGCCATGCTGCCTCACCCGGCTGTCGTCTGCAGGCGCGGGAGTTTTGAAGGGGCGCCCTTCACCCAGTGAAAGTAAAGCCCCCCCCCCCCCAATAATACACAATAATAACGTATATATCATAAAGTATACACAAGAAATGTATAAATGCAGTCACTGCCTATTTTAAATGTGTGATAAATAAATCCCGGCCTGTGATTGGCTGAGCCGCGTAAACGAGTCAGTCAGTTTTCACCTCTCGCTTACCTCCCTCGTTTATCATGTATTTATTTTGCTTGTGTATACTTTATGATATATACATTATTATTGTGTTTCATGTGATATTTAACCCTTGTCTAGCGGGGGGGGGGGGGGGGTTTGGGTTTATTTAGGCATATTCAGGCCCTCCTGAATGATAAATCAAGTATCTGCATAAAAAGAAATGTATTCAGCAAAAAACTAGGCGCTAAAAGCTTCAAAATGAGACCAGAATGAGCTACATAGCACTCGTGGTTCTCATACAGTGGTACCAGTAACATGGGAGTTTAGCGAATAGCGGTATATTTTTTCCAGCTACGCTCACTACTGGCTACACTGCCGGCCTCTCGGGAACACAGGGAGGGTGAGTCAGTGGGCGGCGGTAGGCCCTGGGAGTCGGACGTGTGGCCCGCTGCACTCCCGGCCATTTGCACTCGATTTTAACCCTTTAACACCTTATTGGCGGCCTAGGCGGTCTATTTGATCGTACCGCACAGCGTTTTTTTTTACCCTAAATAGGATTGTTTCCGTGCTCATTTTCATGCCAAAATAAGACCCAGAGCGTAAAACAAGTATCTATCCCTGAAAGGGCGTAAACAGGGCTTTCCAATGACACCCGAACCATCCTTGTACGACCACTGGTTCTCTTGCAACGATCGTGCAACACGAGTGCAAAAACCCTACAAAAAGGAAATTTCCTTACATAATTCCCTGTGTAGCGAGTGAGAGAGGGGGGAAGAAGGTGGGATACAGTTCAGTTGGTCCACGGTGGTCGTGCGGAGCGGTCATAAGGTTACTACTCTCGTCCCACCGCTCAGCTCGCTCTCTCAGCAACATTACGTGCTAAAATGGCGGTCGACAGATGTCGTGCACCGCCACCTAGTCCAAATTTATTTCACTCGACATATGTCGTGCGCCGCCAATAAGGGGTTAAAAGCCTTAATAATGCTCCTAACTTGCTGCAAATTGGCACCCAGCTATAGCCGGGCGCTGCCAGTTAAGGGTTAATACCTCTTAAGATTCGAGTAAGACTGTAATTTATTAACCCCTCCAATCCCAGCACCGTATATATACGTCAGTAGATAAGTAACTCCCCAGTCCCAGCGACGTATTTATCCGTCAGTAATGTACTTTCTTTGTAACTGCCTGTACAACCCTGTACCAGTTACCACGACCTTTTGAGTACTGCTCCCGTGTTGGCAACACTTCTCAGCTTATATGAGACCCACTGAAGGGTGACAAGAGCCAGTGTTGCCTCATCTTTGGAGGTGGTTAGGTGGCCTCTCCTGCCATTTTTGCCACATTGCTTGGGAGTGCTGGGGATTTTTATTACTGTATCCTAGGGTACAAAAAGAGTTAAGTAATCATTAAAATTATTTAAATGTATCAATTTTAATTAATAAATAAGGAATAATAAAGATAATAACAAATATATTATGAACTCTGCCGCTCATTTTGGCCAGTGAGCTAGGGAACTGATAAGATAGCCAATCATGAGCCACCAAGCGGATCGCTTGGTGTAGTGACTAGCGTCTCGGACTTCCACCCAGAAGGCCCGGGTTCGCGCCCACGCTCGGCGCATTAAAGATTTTTCACAAGCACTGAGTCGTTACCATCCCTCATGAGCAAAGGGATGGGGTAGTAGTACAGGACCCCAATGGAAATACGCCTAATCGGCCTTATTGAGCTATCCTTAGCTAGCTTAGCATGCGCTAGCTTTAAGAACTATTATTATTATTATTATTATTATTACAAACACCAGTTAGAAGCCAGGTACACGGGTCAACTGAATGGAGTATAGATGCCTTCACATTGTGGAGGCCCATAGTTTACCCCATGTTGTGGAGGTGTAGGAATAGGTTTTACACCATACCCGAAAGAGGATTTATGGAGCTCCGATCTTACTCTCAGCCATATGAAAAATTTTACCAACACACCTAAACTTGGTTAGATGCGGGAATAGCCTCCCGAAAATATCAAGCTCTGGCGGGGGCTTAAACTCGGGACCCTTGGGTTGTGAGGCAAACACTTTAGACCAATAGAGATATCCCACTTGGCCTGGTCGGCTCAAGGTATTTCCGCATCTGGGTCTGTTTAGGCTAACCTATTTTCACTGACTTTACACTGGCCCCCACATATTATAATATAAATTTATTTATTTATTCATTAATTTATTATTAATATAATTTATTATTTTATATATATCAGGAACAAACATTTTGAAAGGATTTTTATAAATTTAATCTGAAAACTGTTCAATAAGAAAAAGTTATAGTAAATAGATACCCCTTGAAATTAAATGAACATCTAGTTTTCTATGAATCGTTTGTTATATATTAATGGGTATACTGTTAAGTTTGTGTTACTGAAAATACACAATTATATATTTTTACTTTTGAATTGCATGGAATAACAACTTTGTTAAAACAAAACAAAATACAAATAGGCCTATTTGCTTTTCCCCAAATCGAATGCTGGTATTGTTGTCATTCGCTCGGAGGGACCCTGCAAGTAGGTCGGAGTAAATGTTTATGCATATTGAGTACATTAACCACTTCAAGAAGTTCAATGACTGTTTCTGTCAGTTCCAAGATTTTGTTTTATAATATAACAAAGTCACATAAGAAAGGGAAGTGTACCAACGATGAGGCTTAGCTTAGGGGAGGGGGAGGCAGACAATTGGCTTTGGCTGTTTGTGATTTACTATTCTTGTGCATTTAGCGTTCGTCTCTACTGCTAACTTATCTTATATCCAACAGTCTAAGTGCCTACCTAGTGTCTGTATGCCATTTTTTAGATAGGATTGAATTGTTAGCAATTGGTTTAGATCAAAGTTATATATACTGTATATATGTTTTGTTCTACATGCTGGAAAGGGAACTGTCTGTAAAAAAAAAAAAAAATGCAGAATTCAAGATATGTTCCAGTCGAAATGTCTGGACACACGGAGTTTGAAGTTTAAGTCATTCAACCTGGTTGAACCTGGCTATGTTTAGGTTATGCAGGTCATGTTCAGGTCATTCAAAATTTCAACCTGGCTATGTTTAGGATTATATATTGCTCATTATGCAACACACACTGTGGTCCAGGGTTGCCAACTCCTCCGAGTGAAATAATACCAAATCTATAAACATTCAATTCCAAATTTTACATTTCAATACCAAATTGCAAACCTAAGCCATATACATATTAAATGAATGAATAAATAACATTATTTTATGTAATATAGCATCCATGGAAATTAAATACTGTAATATTGTAAATATATGTACAGATCTGAGACATGCAAGCATCAGTGTAGATAATATAAAGGTAATGCGATTTATTTACCATGACAGCCATGGAGAGTATGTTAAATAAATGGCATTACCTATATATAATCTACACTGATGACATAACAACCATGGGGAGGACCTCACACCCCTTACCTCTGTTTCGTCTGACAGTAAAATAGGTTATGCGCCAGGGTGGAAAGGGACTTTCGGATCCTCCCATTAACCCTTTCACACATATATGACGCAGATGTTGCCAGAGTAGCAATAAGAAATAGAGTTCTCTTATTCTTATAATTACCTCTCCAAAATAAGTTTTCTGCCCACAGCTAACTCAAAGACAACTGCAGAGGTTGAAGTAACTAAACTAAAGGTTTCTAAATACCCCTGATGGTAACAAAGGCTTTAAAGTATCCCCTATAGGCTCAAAATCGCGTGATATGTCGGAGAGGGTTAAAAAAAATGGAGAGGATTGTGCAACTTAGCCTACTTTACTTGTATGCTGTGATGATTTGAGTGAAAAGAATCAGTCATTATAGACACTCAAATTGTCAGCATCACTATCCTTTGACCATGTTTGTTCATACATTTCTTGAGAACAAATTCAACATAGGCCTAGTGGCTGTGATTTTCAATTATTTGCAACACCCTTCAGGCATTATTAGTGTGGTATGTATAGACTCTTGCTGCTTCAAGTTATTGCAATTGTGGAGTTTTGTTTACACAACATTTACATGGGAAACATTCTTTCCACAACAGCATTGCTTATTGGAGTGGTTAAACATGATAGAGCATAGTTAGCAACTTATTCATAATGTCCAAACATTCTATGAGTCACATTACACAAAAATAACTTAACTAGCTGTGGGCTTCATTACGACTGAGTAACTCAGACAGCAGTACCGTACGTTACCACTGCTGTATACACACCAGATCGGTTCACGTCCAATACATTGAATACAATTGGCGGGTCATGGGAAATCACATACTAGTGAAGAAAATGGTAGGCCTATAGCCTAGTCACCTGTTTTATTTTTAGTAGGAGTTTTGTTTACCGAAATGAGGAAATTGATAAAAACATGACTTTGTACTAATAAATACCAAAATTTGAAATTCCCAATACCAGAATACCAAATTTAGATTTTCAATACCAAACCGATTTTTCAATACCAAATTTAAGGTAATTTGGTATTGAAAAATACCAGTTGGCAACCCTGCTGTGGTCTGCTTCTATTTGGGCATAACAATTTGTCTATAGTATTCAGCAATAAAATCTAGTATAGAATAAATAATATATAATTGCATGTATTAACCCTTATTTAGCGGCGAGCAACATAAGTCGAGTTAAATAAAGCTGGACTATGTGGCGGCGCTCGACATAACTCGAGTGGCAATTTCAGCACGTAATGTGGCTGAGAGAGAGAGACAAGTGGTGGCAGGAGACTAGCGAGCGTATGACTGCTCCAGACCACCGCGGCGAACCTACTGACACAAATCTCAGCTCCCTCCTCCCTCTCTCACTCGCTACATACTCAATTATGTACTGAAAGTACCGAATTACCTGCTTTTTGCACTCGCGTTGCACGGTTATTGCAAGAAAACTATCCATCATACAAGGATCGTTATGGTGTCATTCGAAAGCTCTGTTTATGCCCTTTCAGGGATAGGTACTTGTTTTACGTTCTGGGTCTTATTTAGGCATGAAAATGATCACGTAAACAGCCCTATTTTGGCTAAAAACACCCCGCTGTGCGGTACACATAAATAAACCGCATAGGCCGCTCGTAAGGTGTTAAAGTATCTATCAAAAATCACTATCACAACAAACGAGTGATATTCGGCGATATGTGATGTCACTGAAGCTACCAACAGGTGTTAGTCAAGGGCGCCAATGCTGGGATTGAATATGTGACTCAAAACATCTCATCTTGATGTACCGGTATGGTGTGCTATTTGGCTGTAATGCACATATCTGGCATAGGAGTTTGTGTGCTTAAATTAAATTCCCCGAAGACAATACAATACAGAAAATATGGTCGTAAAACTGACCTGTCTGTAGAAACTAAATGAAAATTGCCAAGCTTTTCACAATGGTGAGATAGCTAAGAAGTGAGGATGATCTTAAGGGGAGATGGGCCGTTTTTCTGGTCCCCCTTCTCCCTCATGCTTAGCCCCATTGGTTTTCAAATTTTAGGATTTTTGCCCCATTAGTTTGTCGATTTTAAGACCTTTTGCCCAATTTCTTTGTCAATATTAAGTCCTTTCGTGCTATTTAGGTGTCAATTTTTGTTATGGCAAATGATAGTGAGCCTGTAATTATGGAAGAACCGGCCTTTGGCAGGGACACTTTTCTACAGAAAAATTTACAAATTAATCTACAAGGGGGATCTATGGATGTTCGTTTAACCCACTGGACCCCAGTGACGTGCGTCATGCGTCGCCTAGGTATGTAACGCACAGTCCCAGCAACACATCACCTGCGTCCGGACTTTCGCGCTTATTTACTCCTGTCGTATGGCACCTATGGGATTCAAATTTCTATGGGAACTACTTTATGCTGTGGCAGAACGATAACAATAGCTGGCAACCCCTCAAATCCAGTTGATCGGGTGTGAGGACGCACAGAACGACGCCAATTTACCCCCGTACCTCGCAAGTGTTACACCATGTCAGACCGTTCTCTTCGCCACACTCACATGGGTGTTAGTGTTGAACAAGCTCTTACAATGCTGGATGAGAGTATTGAAGAAGATATTAACACTGAATCATCTGATGAAGATTCAGGGAAGGAGTATCGACCATCACTGATACAGATAGAGGAGATGAGAGAAGAGCACCCCACTGTTCCCGTCTCAAGTCTCCGCGTCGCATCTCCGGCTCGTGGGGGGAGGGTGTCTCACCACCACCCCCCCCCCCCCCACTGCTCCCCAGGACATTATTGACTCCCCAACAAGTGAAGAAGAGGACAAGGATGACCCAGACCCCATGGCATTTGTCAAAATTCCTGCAGGTCATTGTAGGGGTAAGAAGAAACTAGCTGAGGAGAAAGAGGATGAGGAGAGTAATGAACACACTCTTACCCCTCAAAATGTGCATTCTCCCCCATGCCTGCCTTCACCACCACCTCCCACTGTCTTCTGCTAAAAGCAGCAACCCATCACACATTCTATAGGGTTGTGCTTGGGTGCAGCTATCTTGGCAGCACAGCCATTGTCTTCCTTAGATGAAACAGATGAGGAAATGCCTGCCCTAGAATCATCTCCCCCATGTTACCACCCACGCCGACTGTTCACCCCCATATCAGCGCGGGATGACTCGGTCCATGCTCAGCCTTGCCACCTTACACTACCACCACCATACTCCTCTCCTGCCTACTCTCCACCACCACCATCACCCCCCGGCCCACTGCTTTACTCCCCCATCAGGCGCTCTGTGTCACCTCAACCTGTGACCTCCCTCAGCCACGACACATTACAGTTACCTCAGACCACACCACGACGCCCTACCGGCCAAAGTAGGCATGGGCGTGGGCGTGTATCTTCCTGTGGGCGTGCCACCCGCGGCCGAAGGGCATCGAAGGAGCTTTGACTGGAGCTTTCTGACTAACAATAATGACATAAATACATCTTGGGAATGTTTCACAACCACTTACCTTAAGGCAGTGCAAGACTGCATACCATCGAAAATACGGCGTCCAGGCCATAATGATAAGCTCAAATGGTGGAATAAAGATATTTCAGACTGTCTGCTTGCTAAAAATTTGCTAATGATAGATTAAAATCCTCACAAAATGACGAAGAACGGGTGAAATTTGTAGAGCTACGACGCAAAGCCAAAAAGTTAATTAAGCAAAGTAAAAAGACCCTGGAGGTACATGTTGCGAATCAAAGTAAAACAAACCCGAAAGAATTCTATAGTTATATCAGAAAGAAAAAGTAGTTACTTCAACTGTTGGACCGTTAGTCGATGAAAATGGAGAATACACCAAAGACGAAGTACAAATGAGTAATGCCCTCAATACCTTCTTTGCATCAGTTTTTACAACCGAAGACCTCAGTGATATCCCTACACCATCGCCGATTCAGATTGATAATTCAGATGTTCTAAGCAATATCACTGTTACAGAGAGAGAAGTATTGAATTGTTTAGATAAACTCAAGGTAAATAAAACGCCTGGACCTGATACAATCTCGCCTAGAGTTCTAAAGGAAGCTAAGGATGAGCTCTCCAAACCACTGTGTGACGTTAACCACTCCGTTAGAACCGCATGGCTTGTCCTACAGTGACTCGCTAGGATCGCCAGGGCAGTGGATGTGGCTACAGTTGGTGTATTGTTGTGTGCTTTATTTCATATGAAAGCTTGTGACATGGGCAGTCCAGAAAGGTTCTTTGTTTTCACCCATGTCAAGGCTTTATATATTTAATTGCAAAGTATATGTTTTATCATAAAGTAGTAATTATAGGATTTGAGAGAGAGAGTAGAACAGAGTGTGGGGAGGCGCGCAGTGTTTTGCTATACTCGATGACGTCATAGCTGGCTGGCCTCGTGGGGATTCGTTGAAGGAGTTTTTTACCATGCTTGGTGACGTCATGTTTGGCTAGCTTCTTTAGCATTGGCTAGAGGACTTGTTACCACTTTTCTACGCGGTTCGAGCTAGTGCTAGTATATATACAGTTTCCTCGCCACTCTCCCTCAGATCTTGATTCTAGAACGCATCCCTCTTATCCCTTTGATACCTGTCCTCCTCACTGCACCTGAGAACCTTTTCCTCTGCCTATCTCTCTCATTTTCCATACCTTTCACCACCTTTTATTAATATTATACCCCCTCTGGTTAACTCTGCATAATCAGCTTTATGCTGGCCAGTTGTATTGTGCGTTAAGGTCTGATATAACCCATGTATGTTAGTTGTTAAGATAAGTTGATCACGAAGCATTGGTTGGCATTCATATTGTTCAGTACCGCTTCCTATAATTATTAGTGTTCTGCTGGATTAGATAATGCTAGACTAGGAGTCTGATACTATAAGGTATAGTTTCCGATGGGTGCTGGCTTTAGTTAAAAGCTGCACGACATACCTGAGAACTGGAGTTGATTGGGTAAATTCTAGTCTGTGTGCCATTGAGAGTAGAGCATGCACGAATGAGGGCTTTTTGCCTATACCATTCTGCACTGTTCTAGGCTCGGTTGCTTGTCTTTGAGGTACGCCAGGAGAACGCTTAATACTTCGGCATTAAGGTTTCTCAAGAGAGCTACCCTTCCCTATAACGTAATATTTGACGCACAGACTTGAGATTTGCACTAGGCTATGTGGCATGCCATGCGCACCAGTATCTCGTATCATTGACTCTAGCTCGACTTTATCAGTCACAGTAGACTTTAAGTATATTAAACCAATTACTCTTTTTATGCATGCCCGTTTATGATTACACAAGCATTTTGCAGCCTAGTTTGATGTATTGAGACACAAACGACTTAGGCTCTTTTTGTTGATAGGAATACTGCATTGTCGTGGCGATTATTATTATTGTTGTGGCATTTAGGATATTCTTGGCTCCGACTGCATTATATCTCCTGCCTTTTTGTGTGCATAGCCTGCACGAGCATTGTTCCACTGCCTGCCTTTTTTGGGTTCCATTTCCGATTCGAGCATCTTGATAGCATCTAACATTTAAAGAAGATTCCTTGTTGGTGTTGAAGGACTTTAGTGCACTTTCTTTCATGCAGGAGTGCCTGACATTTATTGATTAAAGTAACGTAAGCTGTAACTTCTCTTACCACCTTACTTTACATACCATAACCAAGCACCTTCGGTTATAGGTAGTAATAGGCTGTTTTCACATAACATTAAGCCTAGAGTAGACGCACATTTATTGAGAGTTTAATAACCTATTATTGCATATAGAACTCTGGAGAGTATTTGTGTTCTTTGTTCACTGGGAATATACATCAGAGGTTGGATCTAGCGCTTTCCGTTGTAGCATTTATGCCATTACTAGTCCAATGAATAAGAGCCCTGATATATTTAAACCTCAGTCGTAACAAATGGCGACCTTACCTAGGATTTGGTGAACCTACATTTATTAGCAGGGAACATTTGTTGTTTTGGGGAATATTTTGTGGGGATCAGCAAGAATAATTTTTTTTTGCAACATAGTATAGCCCTTGAGTATTTCCGAGAATTTTTGTGTGTATATTGAGGTATAAGAGTTTGGGGTGCTTCTTTTCTGAATATTGAGTAGGGAAATTTTTGTGAGCATCATGTCTTATACCGGATCAGAGGAGAATGGAGACACAGTACGTAATGTCGAAACTGAGGAACAGCAGTATGATGAAATGGTTAATCAGGTGAACTGTGAGGAGGATGCTAGGATATTTTTGCAATGGCCTGTTACTGCCGAGCGGTTGGAGGGTATGGATCGGTACGGTCTTCAATGCCTGGCCACAGCTATCGGTCATGCGGGTACTAGCAGCATGACCAGGGATAACTTGATAACGTGTGTACTGGGCAGGGTGACTGGTGAGCGAGATGGGTTGAGTGCTCAGAGCCCTTCGGCAATGCTTCCCCTACACTCGACTCCCAGCCATCCCAGTAGGTTGCCGACCCCGAGTACGCTTCCACAGTTGGGTGGTGACTGGCAGGGTGGGTTGCCCCTGGGGGGACCACCGGTAATTTCAAACATTGTAGCACCTTCACCTCCTCAAGGGTTAACTCCAGAATTATTGCTTCAGCTCGAATTAGCTAAGATCCAGCATCAAATAGAATCAGCTAAGATCGAAGAGAGAAAGGCTATCAGGGTATGTGAGCTACAGCTTCAGAATCAGCAGCAAATAGAATTAGCCAAGATAGAAGAGAGAAAAAGTCACCAGCACATAGAGCTAGCAAAAATCCAAGCTGATTTAGAGTCGACTAGGTACTGTGCCGACAGGGCCGTAGAGAAGTCGCGGCTAGAGGCAACGGGACAGCGACTTGGGGCTGGTAACCGTGCTCATGATCAATCTCTCTCGCACTTATTGACTGGTTCCGGTGTTTGATGAGAGTGGTGTAACAGAATTTTTCGCATGCTTTGAGAAGAAGTGCCAGGAACACCAGTGGCCAGAGAATAAATGGGCAGCACTTGTATCCTCTAGATTAATAGGCAAGGGTCTTAAAGCCTACGATGCGTTACCTTTGGAGTCATCTATTGTGTATGAGGATCTCAAGGAGGCTATCCTGAGGGCTTACGAACTGCAACCAGAAACGTACCGTTTGAAGTTCCGGGGTGTAACTAAGGGAAGAGATAGCACCTTTTTGGAACACGCCCGGGACTTGTCCGATGCTATGGGGAACTGGCTCCGATCTGAGAAGGTAACAACATTTGATGGAATTAAGCAGTTAATGATGTTGGAGCAGTTCTTTAAGAGCAAGGGCGGTGATCTAACTTTGAACTTGAAGGAGAAAAACCCAAGAACTCTAGTCGAAGCAGCAGAAATGGCTGATCGACGGCTGTCGTTGATTCGGGGTTGCGGGTCCTCACAGAAGTACGATGCAAGTGCTAGGGACCGTTATCCTCCCCCTCCTCGTAACAATGACACATTTAAACAAAAGAGCAATGAAACTAAAACTGAATCCAAACCTACCACCACGCCGTATGAGAAAAGTCATTTTTTTTTTACATCACAGTATAAGCCGAAACCGAAATTTATGTGTTTTAAGTGCCACCAGGAGGGTCATAAGGCAAATGAGTGCCCTAGTCGACCTCCTCCGGCAGCCGTGTCTTTTGCTCACAGCATTGGAGTGTTCAAGAGGACATCGGAGTTTGTTAGAGGCAATTCTTCCGAGGTAAATACACTGCCAGTGCAGAAGGATCCGGAAGGCTTATTCCCTGTCTGTGATGCCTTTAGGGACCACAGGGGACTCGGTTGTGTGGAGTTGGGGGGTAGAAGACATGAGGTGAGAATTTTGCGTGACACTGGGGCATCGCAAACACTGTTGAGAAATTTCACTGGTAAACCTGTAAATACGGCGCGGGTGGTTGTGGTTCAGGGAGTTAATGCAACAAGGTCATACCCGCTTGTAAGAATGAAGATGGAAGTTGATGGTGTGACTCGTGACCTGGATGTAGGAATTGTGGAGAAGTTACCTGTTGGGGGCGTCGACCTCCTTCTCGGCAACGACTTTGCGGGGCCTACTTCTGAGGCTCCACCCTTGGTCGTTGCCGAGAAGCCGGCCGACGTGAGTATGGAGGAGCAGGAGTGGGTTGAGAAGTGTCCGGTGCAACCTATGGCGTGTGTTGTCACCAGATCTCTTGCATCCAGTGAGTCACATTCTGGTCAACAGTCTTTAGACAAGTGGAGGAAAGGTACCGAGAAGGTGTTGAAAGTTGATGCGGTTGAGAGTTTAGTATCAACGGACATTCTCGGGGACTCATTATTAGGACCAATTTTCGAGTCCGGAGAAGACCCATTAACTGTTCCTAAGAAGGCAGAGGATGGGCTTAAAAAGACGAAGAGACAGCAACGATACACAGAGAGAGAGCAACGGGAGGCTAAATTCAGTGTAGGAGGGGGGCATGAGTTGTTTCGCAAACACTTAGATAAGCTTGCTCCTTCGGACATTCGTAAATTGCAATTGGAAGACCCGGAGGTCCTTGAATGTGGTACCGGTGCTGTCGAGTTGAAGGAGGACAGTGATGCACAGTTGGGAGATTTTCACAAGTATCCCCTGACCATCATGGAGGTAGCAACAAGGTACCCTGACGCGTACCCTATGAGAAATGGGTCAGCGGAGACGGTGGTCCGAAACTTGCTAGTGTATTTTTCCCGGTATGGTTACCCACAGGTAATTCAGTCAGACCAAGGATCCAACTTCACTTCTGGCCTCTTTGTTCTAGCAATGCCGCAGCATGGGATTGTTACGGTTGGGTCATCTGCGTATCATCCGGAGAGCCAGGGTGTGTTAGAGCGATGGCACTCAGCCTTGGAATCTGTGCTTCGTTGTTGTTGCTTTGAGAGTGGGAATGGTTGGGATCTTGGCCTGCCATGTGTTTTGTTTGCTGCACGGGAGGTACCTGGGGAAAGTTTGGGATTCAGCCCTAATGAGCTCGTCTTTGGACACCGTGTCAGAGGGCCTCTCCTTATAGTTAAAGAGAAGTATGGGAGGGCGGAGAAAAACCTTGTTCTATGCTCAAGGGTGTCCTCGACGGTCAAGAACGGATGTTGCGCAGTCTGGAGTTGGCTGGCCATAATTCGACTAGCTCTCAGGCCCTCATGAAGGACAGGTACGACCTCAAGGTTAAACTCAGGGAGTTTCACGTGGGTCAGGAGGTGTTGATTCTACTGCCCCTTGTAGGTCATCCCTTATCCGCGAAGTACACTGGTCCTTATAGGGTGGTGGAGAAGCTATCGGACCTGGATTACTTGGTAGCCACTCCAGACAGATGGAAGCGCATTCAGTTATGTCACGTTAATCTCATGAAGGAGTATGTGAGGCACCCTCCTGAGCCTCTCACTGTGCCTGTGATGACGTTTAGCAGTCAAGGTGGAGAAGGAGAACGGGACAGTCAAGCTCAGGTGGAGGATAACTGGAAGGATAAGAAAGTCAAATGGGCGCCTGAGTGTGAGAAGGCGTTTAGAGTAGTAAAACACCTGTTGTGCACTCACCCGATCCTCAGGGCCCCTGACTTTAGCCTACCTTTCCAACTAGCAACGGATGCCAGTGGTGTGGGGGCTGGTGCCGTCTTTGTGAAAAAGGACGATGATGGGCTGGAGCATCCTGTTAGTTTCTGCTCGGAGAAGTTCAATTCGGCCCAGGGGAGCTGCTCTGTTGTCGAGGAGGAGCTGCTGGCGGTTGTGCTTGCGCTGGGGCATTTCGAGGTCTATGTTCCAGACTATGGTCCAGTCGTTGTAATTTACACAGATCATCACCCTCTCAAGTTTTTGAACCAGTTTCACAATCGGAATATGAGGCTGACCAGGTGGTCGCTAATGTTACAGGAATATAACCCGGACATACGCCATATTGCCGGTTGTGACAACGTGATTGCAGATTGTCTTTCGAGGGTAGATGATCCTGGGTAGATTGACACACGGGTAGCCTCCTGCTTTAGTTTGAATAGTATTTTGCGCTTGGTGCTTGTTAGCTCGCGGTTGTAGCCCAGCGTATTGGGTCGTAAAGCAGGAGTTGAGCGTTTGGTATAGAAGAAAAAACTAGGCTTGCCCCTATAGTGCAGCCGAAATAAACAAATTAAAAACATAACAATCAAATAAAAACTCTTTCTTTGATAGTTGAATTTTTTCAGTGTGTTATAGCAGTAATTCTGAGTTGCACGTTGGTGGTTTGTGGGGATTTCAATGAACTAGACACCTGTGAGATTCAAGAACAGCTGCATCTTTCACAAATTGTTGACTTCCCCACCCACAACCACAACATTCTTGACCTTATTTTGACAGACATGGATGAGCAGTACCTCCCACCTGAACCTTTACCTCCTGTGGGACGCAGCACTCATCTCTCTGTGTTCTGGTCACCTGCCCCTACCACCTCCCATCAACAGACCCCCGTCATCCGGACCTACCGACCAACGCCAGACTCTGCAATGCGGGGTTCGGGCAGTGGTTGGTTCATTACCCGTGGACGGAGGTTCTCACTGAAGAAGATGTTAATGCCAAATGGGACAACTTTGTATCTACCACCACCGAAGCCTACCACCACTTCTTCCCCACCAAGAGGACCAAAATGCACCCCTCTGACGTCCCATGGATTACTCCTCGGATCAAGAGACTGATGCAGAATCGGAACAAGGCCTTCTACACGGACAACAATCGCTACAAGGACCTACGCAACATTGTGATAAAGGAAATCCGTTGGGCGAAGAAGTCCTACTACCCTACAAAGATTCATCATTTAAAACAAACCAATATCAGTCAGTGGTACTCTAAAATTAAGAATCTTTGTGGCTTAAGTAGTGGGACTCCTTCGATCCCCTGTGTTTCCCATGTCCCTCGTGTAGATGCACCTGAACTGATAAATAATCACTTCTCTACCATCTGCCAAACCCTCCCCAAACTAGACCGCACCAACCTCCCTGCCTTCCTCCCATCCCCTTCCCCCCCAGTAACTGTTCAAGAATTTGAAGTGGCCAAAAAGCTGTCCAGTTTCAAATAAAATAGATCAACAACCCCAGTAGACCTACCCATGAAAATATACAAAGAATTTTCGGTGGAATTTGCCACCCCCCTTTGCTCGATAATTAATGCCTCCTTAAGGCAAAGTAAATGCCCTGCAGACTGGAAAACTTCATACGTCACTCCAATCCCCAAAACCCCCTCCCCACATTCTCTTAATGAACTCAGACCAATTGCCATTACGCCCATCCCTAGTCTAATCTGTGAGGACTTTGTATTCACCTGGGCTTACTCACAAATCCGTCACTTGATAGATCCCCAACAGTTTGGCAACGTAAAAACCTCCTCCACCACTCACTGTCTTATTAGCTTCCTAGATTATATTTACACAAATCTTGAGAAGAGAAAGACTTCCCTCGCCCTTGCCTTTATTGACTTCAGGAAAGCATTTGACCTTGTTGACCACACCATCATCATCAACAAAGCCATAAAGTTGGGGCTACATCCTACCCTGGTTGCGTGGTTGACCGACTTCCTTAGTGACAGACGACAAGCAGTGCGATACCAAGGCTTCATCTCCACCTTCCTAGACATCACATGTGGAGTCCCACAGGGCACAAAGATGGGGCCTCTATTGTTCCTCATCTTGATTAATGATGCCCTAAAGGACACCCCATTCCACTGGAAGTACGTGGACGACTCGACAGTCGGCATTACTGTCGATAACACCTTCCCTAACGATGACCCCTGTTACGGCTGGATCGGCAATACATATTCGGGATTCTTGATCGTAGGACAGAAATGGCTTAAGTGACAACGACACGCTCGATTCCAGTCCCAAATACTATATGCTCCAGACAACAAAAGCACCAACGCCCTACAGAGTTATCGTCTACGGTAACGAGGTACCTTAACTCGGCGAAAGTGTACAACAGGGGTAGGCTATGAGGCTAAACTCCCTCAGACATTTATAGGTTACGTTATTACTAAAGAAATGCAATACTCAAGAAACTACGTTAATATTAAGCCTCTAATAATGTAGAATAGAAGCAGGCTAAAGGTATGACAGTTAAATGCTAAATGACAAATGTACACGCCTACTTGAAAGTGTGTGCACTACACTAACTGTCCCCTACTAACATGCACTAGCATGTAGCATACAAGATGTTCATGATCCAGTAGATACCTAATAATACACATGGGAGGAACATAAACAGTAGTCACTTATTATAATAATGAATCTATACTTGGAATAACTAAAAGGTTGCAGGCAACAGTACTGCGCCGGTAGCCTACTACCGCATAGGCTACTTCGCTTCTCTCACTCTGTCTCCCCTCCGAGTCCGTATGCGCCCTACGCAACAGAACTCCGGACACAGCAGCAAAACGACAGTGCAGTTAATTGATACATGAAAGTATTAATAGTGTTGTCTTGTGTGTGAGTAATGTGTATTGTAAAGTGTTATAGATATATACTTAAAGAGAGCTGCAATGCATAGTAAAATAAAGATATATCCCACTCATCATCCCCATGTGTTCTAGCTAGCAGGCCAAGTCACAGGAACAACGAGTCCCAGCACCGAAAGCGAGAACCCAGGAGAAGACTGTAGCGAACACAAGGACAGATAAATTACGTTACTCTACTATACCGGCACTACGAGCGAGATGTAGTCTCGGGTGCTACACTCGCTCCTGGCTCGGTATGCAAATCAAGGCTAAGTCCTCGTCCCTCTACAGACAACTCCTGGGCATGGTCAGGCTCTTACACATGGCACCAGTCTAGTCACAAATGGGATGATGAGCAGGGCATATAACTCGTGAACATGTAGAACGTTCACCAACTATCCTTATCAAGAAGATCGCTGTTCACATTAACCCCTTAAATCTAATACATGTAAATATATGCTTGTCCTAAGAGTAATACGAGAGGTGAGTGCTGAAACTCCTTTAGGACCTCAAGGGAAGGTTATGCATTTAAATAGAGAGAAGAATGAAATGAGAGTAATGTCGTCAGAGAGAAAGAGTGCAACCGTGAGAAGTGGGGAGAGAGAGCAAGGGATGTTAGAATCTCAAAGGTTCTAGGCAACCTGGTCAAGGAACACGCAGCCAACCTCCAGGCAGTGTGCTGTACGACAACATGGGCCCAGCCCAGGCAGGCAACAATGGACTACCAACCCTATCGCGCCTAGCTATAAGCGCAAGGCTGCCAACCAGTCCATACGTCTGGCAACCACCCGGCCGGCAACGCGGCGCGTTGCTACCCTCTTGCTCTGAAGCCTAACTCACTCTCTCTCTCTGAATTCCCATTATCCTATCTATCAACTTCTCTATTGATACTACATATTAAATGGAAGGTCTCGACATGGCTTAAAACAAAACCCACCACTGGTTAGCACATGACGAGACCTTTGCAGAGATACAAAGAACATAGTTATAAGTTGTCACACTCAATATACATTGCGGCTGACGGTAGCCAGATCACGGGCGGTACAGTGGAGTACCAAGGAGTACAATCAGGTTGCGTTGCCCAGCACTGGGTGCGTCACAGCCCCCCCAAGATTTTAGATAATCGACCTTAGAAGCATTATCAAAATCTGACAGGCAACCAACCGACCTGCTACCCTTAGCTGCCACTAATTGCAAAAGGTGCACAACAACTGAAGTGTGAATTATACATAAAACACAATATCGCATGCATCATGCTACAACAATAAAGACTTACAAAACTAAAAAAAAGAAAGAGTTTTCTCGTTTATTTTATTGTTTTATAATCTTTTTGGACGGCGTTATGATAGCCTAATTTTACTCCTGCTCAACCCACACACCGTGCACGACTATCTTGGATCATCAACCCTTGATAGACAATCTGCTATCACGTTCTCACTCCCGGCAATATGCTGAATGTTGAGATTATACTCTTGGAGCATTAGGGACCACCTGGTCAACCGCATATTCCGATTGTGAAACTGATTTAGGAATTTCAAGGGATGATGGTCCGTATAAATCGTCACTACCGGGCCGTAGGCTGGAACATAAACTTCGAAATGTTTGAGCGACAAAACGATAGCCAGAAGCTCCTTCTCTATAGTCGAGTAATTCCTTTGTGCCGAATTAAACTTGCGAGAAAAGAAGCTCACTGGGTGTTCCAAGCCCTCGGAATCAGTCTGCAGTAACACTGCCCCGGCACCCACACCGCTGGCATCAGTCGCCAGCTGAAAACTCCTGGAGAAGTCTGGGGCCCTCAAAATCGGATGTGTACACAGCAGGTGCTTGACTAGGTCGAAAGCCCTCTGACACTCCGCAGCCCAACAGAACTTCACTGACTTCGACAGTAGATCAGTTAACGGTGCTAAGACAGTAGAGTATCCCCGGATGAAGCGCCTATAATAGCCTATCATACCTAGGAACCGCATGACCTGGTGCTTAGTGGTGGGCCTGGGAAACATATTGATAGCCTGTATCTTGCTCAGGGGGGGGCACACCCGGCCTAACCCGACCACAAAGCCAAGATACTGCACAGTAGCCTTTACAAACTCGCACTTCCTCAGGTTCACCACCAGCCCAGCATCGTGCAACTTCCTAAACAGGGTCTCTAAGTGCCTTAGGTGATTTTCAAAATCGTCATCATATACTATCACGTCATCAAGGTAGACCGTGCAGTTAGGGATTTCGTCACAAATATCGTTCATCAGGTTCTGAAACGTGGCAGGTGCGTTCTTAAGCCCATAAGGCATTACGTTACATTGGTAGGTCTTGCTATCTACCACAAAACCACAAACTTGCTTAGCTCGGTCCGACAGGGGTACTTGCCAGTAGCCTTTTACAAGATCAAATTTAGTAAGGTACTTTGCATTCCCTATCTTGTCCACGCTGTCGTCAACTCGAGGCAAAGGGTAAGGGTTGGTAGTGGTCAAGCCATTTAGCCTACGAAAATCTATGCAGAACCGCACCTTGCCGTCAGGTTTTGGCTGCAACGTGACGGGTGATGTCCACTTCACATAACCTTCAGTGATCATCCCTCTCTCAACCATGTACTTTAACTCCTCCCGTAAAGCTGGCAACTTTACCGGGGGCACACGGTAGGGCACTGACTTGAAGGGCACATTATCACCGACGTCCACGTCGTGCGTTACCTGAGTAGTGAGACCTGGGTGTTCGGCGAAAACAGAGGGGTATGACCTGAACAGGCCTAGGACAGCAGCACCCTGGTGCTCAGGCAGGTGACTTACAACTTGCCTAGCCTCTGGTTCAGTATTCCCCGCCCACTGTTCCGCGGAAATGACACAGTCCCAGCTATCCTCCTCAGCAGCATGACTGTCCCCACCTCCTTCTCCACCCTGGCCGCTGCAGGCCAGCACAGGGACAGTGAGAGGCTCTGAGGGGCGTCTCACATACTCTTTCATGAGGTTAACATGACATACCTGATGTTTTTTCCTACGGTCAGGTGTTGCAACGAGATAATCAAGGTCGGACAGTTTCTTAGCCACCACATACGGCCCAATGAACTTGGCAGAAAGGGGGTGTCCAGGCAAAGGTAAAAGCAACATTACCTCCTGACCCACCAAAAACTCCCGAAGCTTTACCTTGGCGTCATACTGGTGCTTCATGACCGCCTGTGCATTAACCAAGTTATTACCTGCCGCTGCCATGCAACCTATAAGTCTCTCCCGGCTCTCAAGGACATATTTAAGTATAGACCCCGGCTTCTCTTCGCCCTCCCAGATATCTTTCACCATACTTAAAGGTCCTCTCACATTATGGCCAAAGACTAGCTGATTTGGACTGAACCCCAGGCTCTCTCCTGGGACTTCACGTGCAGCGAACAGAACATACGGCAGACCCAAATCCCAATCAGTGTCATGTTCTGCACAGTAACAGCGTAGCATACTCTTCAGGGTCGAGTGCCACCGCTCCAAGACTCCCTGACTCTCGGGATGGTAGGCTGACGACACTACAGAACATATACCGTGCAACTGAAGGGTTTGCTTGAACAATTTGGATGTAAAATTGCTCCCCTGGTCTGACTGCACCTCACGTGGAAATCCATAGCGGGAACAGAACAATAATAAGTTTTTAACAACTGCCTTTGCCGAGCCGTTTCTCATGGGGTATGCGTCCGGGTATCTCGTAGCCACATCCATGATTGTCAACAGGAATTTATTGCCACTACTAGTAGGCGGGAAAGGGCCAACCAAATCTACTACAACTTTGCTGAACGGAGGCCCGGTGACAGGTATGGGAAACAAAGGTGCCTTCGGGATTGTCTGGTTAGGCTTCCCCGTTGTCTGGCAGGTCGCACACCCAGCCACCCATGCACAGACATCAGCCTTGACCCCAGGCCACCAGAAAAACCTGCCCAATGCCGCCAATGTTTTTGTTACCCCCAAATGGCCCGCCACCGGTACATCATGCGCCAGACACAATAAGGACTCTCTATACTTATTTGGAACAACCACCTGGTCTACTACCCTCGCACCGCCCTCCCACTTCGATTTGGGGTCTAAAAATCTGCGGTACAATATCCTGTTGAGCCTAAAGAAATCTCCCGGCTTCGCATCCCCATCTTCCTCCAACTCTATGGCACCATTGCTATAACGAGCTAGGCTAGCGTCTTGCAGCTGCTGCTCACTAATGTCCCCGAGCGTCAATGCATCAAGATGGTTTTGTAATAAGACATTACCCCGGCTAGTAGGCTCTACTGCCTTAGTGGCTCTCGCTACAGCTCTTGCCTCACGCGAAGTCTTACCCAACTCTGCCTTGTTACACACCATCTCTGGGCCAGAGTCAACTCCCGTGTTTATTATAGGTCCAAGTACCGAATCACCGAGAAGTGCAGCAGAATCAATGTCCCTTTTCCTGCCCTTAGCAACCTTCTCCTGATCCTTCCTCCACTGTCCCCGAGGTTGAGTGCTAGGCTGTGCAGAAGCCGCAGAGCGAGATCGGGTTACCACACAGGCCATCTCATCCTGTTGGCACCTCCCAACCCATTCCCGATTCTCACCATCCACGTCGGCCGCCCTCTCGGCAACGACTAAGGGTGGAGTCCCGGAAGTGGGCACCGCAAAGTCGTTGCCGAGAAGAAGGTCGACGCCCTCAACTGGCAAACACTCAACGATCCCTACATCCAGCTCCCTGCACACCTCTCCCACTCTCAACTCCAACCTCACAAGTGGGTATGACCTCGTAGCATTTATACCCTGCACCACAACAACTCTGGCCGCATTTATCGGTTTCCCTGTGAAGTTCCTCAACAAAGTTTGTGAAGCCCCTGTATCCCTCAACAAGTCAACCCTCCGTAGTTCACTCCCCCAGCTCACAAACCCGTGTCCCCGATGGCTACAGAAAGTGTCCCGGACAGGTGTCGAGCCTTCCGTACGCTTCTTTACCGCGTGTGCCTCAGCTGCTGACAACCTACCCCGGGCAGTTGCTGCAGCCTTCAGAGACACACCGATACTGTGAACCAATGACACCGGCTTAGCGGGAGTGTTACTAGGGCACTCACGTGAATAATGGCCTAGCTTCTGACATTTGTAACATTTCACATCCCCAATGGGCTTCTTCCCTTGTGCGGGCGAAGAAGGGGCCTGACCTTTAGTAAACGGGAGAGGCTTGTGTTTGTAGGTGTTATTAGGTGCAATGCTTTTAGTGTGGTTATGTGTGTCATAGGATTTGTTATTATCGAAAACTCTGGTGGGTGGGGTATAGCGCCCCTTCTGCCCTGACTCAGCCCTCTGAGCGGCACCGCAACCACGAATCAATGATAATCTGAGGTCTGCCATCTTGGCAGCCACCTCTACTGTCTTGGGACATTTTTCCTTAATGTTCAGCGTTAGATCGGTTCCAGTACATTTGTAAAACTGTTCCAGATAGAAAAGTTGCTTAATTTCCTCAGCCGACTCTGCGTGCTCGGACCGAAACCAGTTATTACATGCATCTGTTAAGTCCCGTGCGTGCTCCATAAAACTGACGTCGCTCTTCTTGTTCACGCCACGGAACTTCAATCTATAAGTTTCGGGTTGCAGTTCGTAGGCCCGGAGCACAGCCTCCTTCACCAGTCCATACACGACACTCTCGTCCAGTGACAGTGCATCGTAGGCTTTCAACCCCTTACCCACTAGACGTGATGAAACTAATGCTGCCCATTTAACCTCCGGCCAGTCATACTCACGACACTTCTTTTCGAAACGAGCAAAAAACTCAGTCACTGCTGTCTCATCAAATGCGGGTACTAACTTAATTAAATGCGAAAGTGAGTCTGTAACCCGGTGCCCACCACCGAGATGACACCCCGTGGTCTCTACTCTAGACTTCTCGACATCCATTTCAGCCTGGTACCTGGTTGCATCCTGATTGGCTTGGATTCTAGCAACCTCTATGCGTTCTATACTAGCCTGTTGTATCTGAGTCTCCTGCAGCTTAATCCGTTCTATACTAGCCTGTTGACTCTCTCGCAACTTAAGCTTAGCTAGTTCTAGCTGAAATAACATCTCAGGAGACAGGCCTGGGGGGGGAGAGCACAAAATGGGGGATCCACACCGAGACGTGTTTACGGGTAAGCCAGCTTGCCATTGAGAACCCTCCTGCTGCATCGTGCTAAGACTCGCTGGCTGAGGGCCCAGCTCAGGGGTAGAGTGGAATGGAGGCTTGGAGGGAACCCCCAAGACCCCACTCCACCCACCACCCCATCGCCATCACCCAACAGACATGCCACCAAATTCTTCTTGGGCCAACTGTCAGGACAGTCCCGCCCCAAAACCGTGGCTAAACAGCGAAGACCGTAACAATCAATAGCCTGCAGGCGCTGTTCGGTCAAAGGTGTCTGCAAAAATGCCCGGGCATCCCTCTCTCCACTTATAACACTCCCCTCCCTAAATATCTGCTGTACTTGCTGGTCACTAGGCTGTACCGTGTTATCCTCCCCCGTAAATGATGAGTCATTAGACATAGTGCTGGTTATACAATTGCTGTTCAAAAAAAAAAAGTGCTTATTACTAATTGCAGTCTCGACTCACAAAATGTTAAAGATGCTTGAATGAATCTACTCTAGACACCTAACGAAACAATCTGCAAGTCCACCAATACAATAATGACACAATAAAAATTCCTCCAATATGCAAGAAAATTCTAGCCAGCTCTACTAGGTAGCATAGAATAGTTCTCCAAAAAACATGTGATAGGATACTACTGAATCTTGTGCAAGGTCGCCATTTTGTTACGGCTGGATCGGCAATACATATTCGGGATTCTTGATCGTAGGACAGAAATGGCTTAAGTGACAACGACACGCTCGATTCCAGTCCCAAATACTATATGCTCCAGACAACAAAAGCACCAACGCCCTACAGAGTTATCGTCTACGGTAACGAGGTACCTTAACTCGGCGAAATTGTACAACAGGGGTAGGCTATGAGGCTAAACTCCCTCAGACATTTATAGGTTACGTTATTACTAATGAAATGCAATACTCAAGAAACTACGTTAATATTAAGCCTCTAATAATGTAGAATAGAAGCAGGCTAAAGGTATGACAGTGAAATGCTAAATGACAAATGTACACGCCTACTTGAAAGCGCGTGCACTACACTAACTGTCCCCTACTAACATGCACTAGCATGTAGCATACAAGATGTTCATGATCCAGTAGATCCCTAATAATACACATGGGAGGAACATAAACAGTAGTCACTTATTATAATAATGAATCTATACTTGGAATAACTAAAAGGTTGCAGGCAACAGTACTGCGCCGGTAGCCTACTACCGCATAGGCTACTTCGCTTCTCTCACTCTGTCTCCTCTCCGAGTCCGTATGCGCCCTACGCAACAGAACTCCGGACACAGCAGCAAAACGACAGTGCAGTTAATTGATACATGAAAGTATTAATAGTGTTGTCTTGTGTGTGAGTAATGTGTATTGTAAAGTGTTATAGATATATACTTAAAGAGAGCTGCAATGCATAGTAAAATAAAGATATATCCCACTCATCATCCCCATGTGTTCTAGCTAGCAGGCCAAGTCACAGGAACAACGAGTCCCAGCACCGAAAGCGAGAACCCAGGAGAAGACTGTAGAGAACACAAGGACAGATAAATTACGTTACTCTACTATACCGGCACTACGAGCGAGATGTAGTCTCGGGTGCTACACTCGCTCCTGGCTCGGTATGCAAATCAAGGCTAAGTCCTCGTCCCTCTACAGACAACTCCTGGGCATGGTCGGGCTCTTACACATGGCACCAGTCTAGTCACAAATGGGATGATGAGCAGGGCATATAACTCGTGAACATGTAGAACGTTCACCAACTATCCTCATCAAGAAGATCGCTGTTCACATTAACCCCTTAAATCTAATACATGTAAATATATGCTTGTCCTAAGAGTAATACGAGAGGTGAGTGCTGAAACTCCTTTAGGACCTCAAGGGAAGGTTATGCATTTAAATAGAGAGAAGAATGAAATGAGAGTAATGTCGTCAGAGAGAAAGAGTGCAACCGTGAGAAGTGGGGAGAGAGAGCAAGGGAGGTTAGAATCTCAAAGGTTCTAGGCAACCTGGTCAAGGAACACGCAGCCAACCTCCAGGCAGTGTGCTGTACGACAACATGGGCCCAGCCCAGGCAGGCAACAATGGACTACCAACCCTATCGCGCCTAGCTATAAGCGCAAGGCTGCCAACCAGTCCATACGTCTGGCAACCACCCGGCCGGCAACGCGGCGCGTTGCTACCCTCTTGCTCTGAAGCCTAACTCACTCTCTCTCTCTGAATTCCCATTATCCTATCTATCAACTTCTCTATTGATACTACATATTAAATGGAAGGTCTCGACATGGCTTAAAACAAAACCCACCACTGGTTAGCACATGACGAGACCTTTGCAGAGATACAAAGAACATAGTTATAAGTTGTAACACTCAATATACATTGCGGCTGACGGTAGCCAGATCACGGGCGGTACAGTGGAGTACCAAGGAGTACAATCAGGTTGCGTTGCCCAGCACTGGGTGCGTCACACCCCCTACAAGACATCCTCGACCGTCTTCAAGCCTGGACCACAGACAATCATGTGACTATCAATCATGACAAGACAGTGGTCATGCACATCAACACTTCCGTTACCGACCTTCCTCCACCCACTGTCACAATTGGTCCTCATCCCCTTCAGCTTGGTGAGTCCACCAAACTCCTCGGAATCACTGTGGACAACAAACTGAACTGGAAGAAACATGTAACTACCACAGTCAGGACCGCCACTTACAAGTTGTTTATGCTAAGGCGGTTGAGATCCCTGGGGGCGCCGGAGAATGAGCTGAAGAGTATATATAACACCTTCATACTCCCTAAGCTCACCTACGCCTCTCCCGCCTGGTCCTCCTCTCTAACCCTAACACAACAACGTCAACTGGAGAGAGTTCAGAGGAGGGCATGCAGGATCATCCTGGGTGGCACATATCCAGGGTACGAGGAAGCTCTCACCACCCTTAGCATACCTGCACTCTCAACCCACCTACAACACACTCAAACAGTTTGCATCTAAGCTGCTTGTTCACCCACGACACAGAAACTTACTTCCACCAGACGCCCCTAGACCTACACGTGCAGTTCGTCATTTCAACACACTCCAACCAATAAGAGCAAGAACTGACAGATATAAAAATAGTCCTATCCCAACCATTGTTAATATTATTAATAATGTGTAATAACTGCCTGTCACACCATATATACGCCCACCTTTAATATATGCATAAGTGTGTGAGCGTGTGTATTAGAATATAATTTATGTATGTATTTGCTTGAGTTTGTTTATGTATATGTGTATATATGTATCTATTTATGTGCAGTATATGTGTATGTATGTGTGCGTATGTATGCATGTATGCGTTATTTATGCATATATATATGTGTCTATAGTGTATACTGTTTGTGGTTCGAGCCCGGCTGAGAGTATCAGGTAGGATAAGAGAAGAGCATATAAGCATGTAATGTGCATATATTTATATATATGTATGTCTGTGTGTATGTGCTGTCAATGGTTCGAGCCCGGTTGAGAATATAATGTATATAATATATATATGTACTGTACGTGTATTTATATGGTCATATGCACATATGTATGTAAGTATACGTACATATGAGCGAGAACATATTGCTCACTAGCGCAACTTCTGATTATAAATCTATGCATAAGCATTATCTATTATTAACCCGGGAGCTGCAGGGAGACTCATAAGAGTTCCCCCGGCGCACTGCGGGGAGACTCTTAAGAGCAGAGACTTTGAACACGTACCAAAACCGCGCGTTTATAGCCAGGCAGCTGAAAATTGGTGTGGGTATAGTACTACATGTCAACTCTTGATACCACCCCGCCAAACGCTCGCCCCGCACTCGTGCAAGCACCACCGCGCCAGCAACCACGCACTAGTCATGGAGCCCACACGTCCCTCACGCTCGCTCCCTGATGACACAACCAGCCCTCCTTCTGGTGGTGTTAGCCGCCGTGGAAGGCAGAGGGTGGCTGCCAAAGACCCTAGCTACCAGTACGACACGCCCTACAGCTCAGAGGACGAAGCACCAGCACCCAAAGCACGAAAAACACGTGCAAGCAGGGCAATGGCACAGAAGTCATTGGTCTTTCGGGACACTGCCACCACGACCCAGGCCACTGCAACAACCACTACCACCACCACTGCCACCACTGCCACCCCTGCCACCCCTGCCACCGGTACCAGCGATGCAGGAGGCCGCCCTAGGGCTGCATTACCTGCGGGGGCAGGAAAAATGAAAGGCACGGGCGTAGGGAAGAGAACCCGTACGCCAGCCACAGTGCCCCTACCACCACCACCACCACCAGCCGCCCCTGGCCCGGCTGCCCCTTCCGCCCCTGCTGCCCCTGCCGCCCCTGCTGCCCCTGCCGCCCCTGCCGCCCCTGCCCAAGGAACAGGGAAGGGGAAGGGGAAAGGGAGAGGGAAAGCGACTGGGAAAGCGACTGCTGGCCCTGGTGTCCCTGCCGGCCCTGCTGCACCTGTTGCCCCTGCCGCCCCTGCCCAAGGAACAGAGAGAAGGGCGACAGGCACCACCATCATCTTGCCATCAAGGCCACGCACCACTGCTGCCCCTGCCGCCCATGCCGCCCCTGCCCAAGGAACAGAGAGAAGGGCGACAGGCACCACCATCATCTTGCCATCAAGGCCACGCACCACTGCTGCCCCTGCCGCCGCCGCTGCTGCCGCCCCTGCCGCCGCCCCTGCCACCGCCTCTGCTGTCCCTGTCCATAAGACTCCCGCACGTGCCAAAGTGACCCGGAAAACTCTGACACCATCTAAGTATGCCGCCCTGCTGTTTGATGGTGATTCGCAGGACATTGGCAGCCCGGGTTTCGACGACGAAGCCCTAGCACGGGACCAAGGGTGGGGGGATTTGGGAGTGGACAGTGGGAGTGAGTCCGACGTCGGTGACGAAAATGAGGAAGGGCATCGTCTGTCAAGTGAAGAGGAGGGTAATGATGATGAAGTGCTGTATCGCGACCATGGAAGCGATATTTCAGACGATGAAGCAGACGCAGACGATATTCCGATCCCTGAGCTGCCTTCGTTCGATTGGTCTGACGGGGTCAATTTTGTACCTGACGTGCCCCAGTTCAATCCTGGGACGTCAGGAAGAACTGACGACTGGCCCTGTGATGATCAAGCGAACGAAAGCGACTTCTTCCTCGCTTTTTTCGACATGGAGGTAATGACGTACATCGTTGCCCAAACAAACGCCTACTACAGGTGGGTGTTTGGCAGATTGGACATCCTTTCTCCAAAAGCGAGAATACGAGGCTGGGTGGATACGACTGTGGAAGAATTTCTGACGTTCTTTGCCTTGTTGTTCCTCATGCCTCTGATCAAGAAGCATGTGTTGCAACACTATTGGAAGCACGACCCTCTCATCGCCACCCCAACTTTCAATAAGTTCATGACTCGTGACAGATTTTTGTTGCTGCTAAGATTTATGCACTTTGCAGACAACGAAAATCCAAACAGGATTGATAGGATATGGAAAGTTCGGGATGTGTTCACCATGTTGATGGAGAGGTATAGGAAATACTTTTACCCCTTCCTCAATTTGGTGATTGATGAGTCGCTCGTGCTCTTCAAAGGACGTCTTGTTTTCAAGCAGTATATCCCCTTGAAGAGGCATAGGTTCGGAATCAAGCTCTTCATGTTGTGCGACTGTGAAACTGGAATAGTGCTTGACATGATCGTGTATACAGGAACTGACATTGACGTACCGAAAGCCGCTGCCAATGACCCCATGGGCATATCAGGTGCCATCGTCAGGAAAATGTTGGCACCTTACCTGGGCAAAGGCCACATCATCTACACTGACAACTGGTATACTTCTCCTGCTCTCTGCCAGTTTCTTTATGACAACCAAACGGGGTCATGTGGGACTGTCAGAAAGACAAGAAAGTTTATGCCAAAGTTCACAGGTGATGTCATTCCTCTCACAGATGCCTCCTCCAGTGACACACCTTCAGAAGACGACCTGGCCCAGGAACACCGCCAGAGGCATGTGCGAAGAAGGCGACGAAAGGGGCAGAAATACAAGCAGCTCGAGAAGTGTGGGAAACTGATAGCCCTGAAGTGGAAGGATAAGCGAGACGTCCACCTGCTTTCCACCGTCCACACAGGTGCCCAGGTGGATTCTGGCAAAATCCACTACCGAACCAGGAAGACAATCTACAAGCCCGTCATGGTAGTGGACTACACAAAAAACATGCGCCTGGTGGACAAGTCTGACTGTCAGCTGTCAGGCGTTGAGTGTCTGAGGAAGACTGTGAAGTGGTATCACAAGCTCTTCCTCCACCTAGTTGACATAACGATGCTGAACGCCTACAACTTGTGGTTGGTGAAAAAGGATATGGCCCCAAACCAGAAGCTGAAATTCCGGGAGTTCGTGTACAACGTCTCCTACCAACTCCTGGAGAAGTATGGCACCACCACTCACAGACGTACGGCATGGCATGGGGATCACGTTCCTGACGGCATCCAGCTGGGTGTCGAAAGACACTACCCCATTAACACTGAGATGCTTGGCACTCGCCACAGGCAGGCGCAGTGCACCGTCTGCAGCTCCACTGTCAGGAAACCCCATGTCACGAAAAGAGTCACCTCAATGTGCGCCGAGTGCAAAGTTCCACTCTGCCTGGGTGACTGCTTCAGGGACTACCACACCTTCAAGAACTAACTACTGAGTGTCGGCCCCTGCCCTGCCCTGCCCTAGACTCGCCCCGTGCCCTACCCTGGACTCGCCACCTGCCCTGCCCTGCCCTGGACTCGCGCCCTACCTTACCTGACCTGACCTAATTGATCACGCTACCTCATAATGTAACATATATATTATATAATGTATAAGTTCCAAAGATGTCCCTGTGATATAGCTTTTACATTATATAATTGTATGTTTCATTATTTAGTTTATAAGTTTCAAAGATTTACATGAAATATGCCTTATTTTTTTAGTATATCAATATATATGTTTGTTATTAGCCAAAGTAATGTGTATATCATTATTTTCTTACCTCAAATGAATTGTACAAAAATAAATATGTTTCAATAAATCCTGTCAAACCTACTAAGATAATAAAAAAAAACAATAAAAAAAAAAACAAAAAAACAAGGTCATGTCATTGTATTCTTACAATATGATATATTCTATGAATATTTCATATTGTTTGAATACAATGGCATGATCTTGTAAAAAAAAAAATTTATCAAAAAATTTCTAGACAATATAAAACCTTCCCCATAACCCCCTCCTGGATTCGATCCCACTACCCTACGACACTTTGAGTTTTCCAGTCCGCGACCTTACCAACCATGCCACAGGAGCTCATACCAAATATCACTCAAAACTTCGTGTCTACAATCGAAATGACAATATACAAAAAAAAATGAATTATCCCACCAATTAACGTTTGTAAATTGATGGGATTATCAATTATATCATGCCAAGGTTTATAAAAGTTTGTCTCTGTCAAGAATTAGTAATTATATAACTTTATTCTGTCAAAAATTGCCCAAACACTCAGCAAAATTGCCCCTCTCAGTGTGACTCCACTCATTTTCACACGGTCAAGCGGTCACGAGGTGACCCTTGCCGCTCCTTGATGCTCCAGCTACAGCAGCTCTGTCTGGGAACAAAATTGGTATAAATACAATAATGGATAAAATACTCTTCACAAATACATTTGTATTGTATAATATTGTAAATAAAAATGAATAATAACTGTGTGGGTGTCGAAAATTGCTCAACCAGCTTTCTTATGTCTCGCCTACGCGCGTATATTGGATTATACATAGTCATGACTGTCATACAAATAATTGCAGTAGGTCTCGAATATACATTTAGATTGCATATTACTTCGAAATAAATAAGTAAACGTTTCTCTGGTGGCAATCTACCCTTTCGCAAGTGTAAGGAGACACCAGTCTATATTTAGCCCTCTATCACAAAAGGCAATCTGCCTGTGTTGACTCAGCACCGTCGCTGGTGGTCTATAATATAGTACTTTATTTACAGTCAATGGCCTACATGTTTCTGTGGTACTTCACTTGTACTTGTCTAAAATGCAATGTCTGCTTGCATAAAAATGCAATTCTGAAGTCCATTTATATGTACGACATACGCATGTCTCAGTTTCTCTCTCTCTCTCTCCATTCCTGACTCATGTTATTGTAGACCTGTTGATGGCAACGAACACCAGCCATCTGGTAGACATAAGGTTCAAAATACCAAACATCAATACGCCTGGGGCGCCTCCACAATTATCACAAAGCTGGTTATCTATCTAGAGATCTGCCTGACTTCCATCTCTCCACGACTCACTCACTCACTGCACCCCTGCATGCCTCCCTCCCACCCACCCACCCACCCCCAACCCCACCTTTCAGGCTTCCGTCTGCTAGAAACACATTCACAATTTGCGTAAATATCGCATCAATTGGGCTATATGCGGTATATTCCTTGTTATATGGGACGCCTACATATGTACACGTCTTTATTATAGCATGAGAGTGCTCTAAATACAAGATTTACGTGATATTTATGGCGTAACACACCCTCTCCCCCTTTCATTCCCACCACAACTCACTCACACCTTGGTTCACGCATAGAAACTCATTGATAATGTGCGTAAATATCGCATGAATTGGTCTATATGCGGTATATATTTTGATATATGGCACGTATACATACGTACAAGTCTGTATTATAGCATGACAGTGCTCTACGTACAAGATATACGTGATATGTATGGCGTAAACCACACTCTCAGCTCATAAATTGCCGCCAAACCTCCAACACATCTTCATTCCCGCCTAAAAATTCTCTTATAATTCCCTTATATATTGCAATTTTTGGTCACTATGAGGCATATTCATTGTTATATGGGTGCCCTACACACGTATACATACTCTAAATAGCCTAAAAGGGCTCGAAAAAGGAGATATACGTGATAATACGCGATAACCCACCCCCTCCTCCCTCTCCTTCTATCCCCTGGGCGCGTGAAAATTCGGCCGGGAAATCTCGCCGCTCGATGACAATCTAGCCGCGCGGTGCCATTCGCTCCACATTTTTCAACTACGGACCGTTCCCCTACCCCCCCCAGACATTTTTTGGGGGGTCAAATATATATGGGTCGATGCACGCAAACATTCCCTACACGATGATGTACTTTTTATCGAAATTGGCAATAGGTCCCAAAATCATCATAGGTGCGCACAGTCTTACCCTGTAGAAAACTCCCTGTGCGCCGCGGAGAGGTTAAGTGTTCGCGTATCTTCATCCATGTATTTCCACCCTTAACAATAGAACGCCCAGCTCTTCCATATTTCGCCTTCTGTCTCACACACACACACACACACACACATACACACACACACACACACACACACACACACAGCCCGTAGCCTAGTAGGTAGCGCTCTCGTCTCACACACGAGGGGTCGGGGGTTCAATCCCCGGCCGGGCGGAGACAAATTGGGCTTGTCTCCTTTCATGTGTTAGCCTCAGTTCACCTAGCTGTAAATAGGTACCTGGAATAAGTGGACGACGTTGTGACGTCCCATCTGGGGTTGGCAAAAATGGTACAAGGCGAGATGGGTATCATATGGTTCACCTAAGCTGATGGCTACCTAAGCCTTCGGGCGAGACGGTACCGTCTATAGTGAGAATGGTACCATACAGATCCACCCTAAGCCTTCGTTTCCGATGTCGCCAATTGGCTAAAAATACAGACTACACACACATCCACAGCCATTCCAACGATACATATAACACCTACATATAGGAGGCGGGAAATAACGAGCATGCTCACTCCCGCAATACAACTAGAGTAAGTACAACTAGAGTAAGTACACACACACCTACACTACCGAGGATTAACCTCCCATTGTAGTACCTGCACCCTCTTCACCCTGACCATACCAAAACAGTTTCTGTATGTATGTATGTTTGTGTGCATACGTGAGCGTTTGTGTTGTTCTGTATATGAGTAAGTAAATAAATGTGTATATGTACTGTATATCACTTACTCTCATGGTTATTTTATGATAATTTGTATTCTGCACATGCATCATTATTGTATTTATTTATTTTGTTTGTAAACTAAGCTTACCATCCTCATATCTGTACATCTCATGTTCATCCACTAAATTGTAAAATGTGTATTTTCAGCTCATGAGGCTGCCATTCTTTAATAAACCGTTTATTATTATTATTATTATTATTATACACCCCTGTCTTTTGACTGGCAACATCAGAACCCTCTGTGTGAACATGATTTTGCTTTACAAATAGTACCGGTAGTGTAGCTTGTAGTCGCTCACACACACACACACACACACACACACACACACACACACACACACACCTGTCTTTTGACTGGCAACATCAGAACCCTCTGTGTGAACATGATTTTGCTTTACAAATAGTACCGGTAGTGTATCTTGTAGTCGCTCATACACACACACACACACACACACACACACCTGTCTTTTGACTGGCAACATCAGAACCCTCTGTGTGAACATGATTTTGCTTTACAAATAGTACCGGTAGTGTATCTTGTAGTCGCTCATACACACACACACACACACACACACACACACCCCTGTCTTTTGACTGGCAACATCAGAACCCTCTGTGTGAACATGATTTTGCTTTACAAATAGTACCGGTAGTGTAGCTTGTAGTCGCTCATACACACACACACACACACCTGTCTTTTGACTGGCAACATCAGAACCCTCTGTGTGAACATGATTTTGCTTTACAGATAGTAACGGTAGTGTAGCTTGTAGTCGCTCATACACACACACACACGAACCACCGACGAGACAACACCTCCGCACCCACGCTCCCGAAAATCAGCTGATCTAGCAAGCTGTTTACAGCGCTCGTCAAATAAACTCACCTAAACTTGAGTATAAGGATATTTTGTGTTGTCCTGTATTATAATGCAGTATTAAAATATTTTGAGATTAAAATCAAGTAAGGATATTTCGAGTCATAAAAATAATTCAAGCGATTGTGAATGCGAGTGGATGTAAACAAATATGGCTGACTTTGATGGATTTGAAGTCGGTGAGACCGAGGGCATTCTAGGGAAAATTATACGTGAGCTGAATGACATTAAAAGGTGGAAGGAGGATATGCAGAAGTGGAAGGTGAGTGTTAGTTCACAGATTGAGGCTATATGTTCAATATATGGTGCTCAGGCTGGGGACATCGAGCCTGGACAAGATTTGAGTCGGGCTAGCCTAAAAGAAATTCAAACTCATATGGGGCAACTCCGGGACGAAAATGAAGCTTTAAGATTGCAACTTGAAGAATACAAAGGGCAAACCAAGGAAATGAAAACACATGTGGAGGAGATTAAGGAGAAACACAATAAATGGGTTAATGACGAAGGAGGAAGAGTGAAGGAAGTGGCAATGAAGGAAATCATGGAGGAACAAAAGAAACAATCATAAAGGGAAAATAAAGATTTAGAATCAGTGGTAGTAAAAGCTATGAGGAGAAATGAACAGGTCCTGCGTGAAACAATAGATAGAAATAAGTGTATTATTGTATTTGGGGATATAGAGGAGCACATTATTGAGAGGAAAGCTAGGGATAAGGAAGAAATTAATAAGGTAAAAACATTGATCAAGCATGTCGATGAAGAAGGAAACAACTGGAGAGATGATATTGAAGAAGTTAGGAGAATGGGTAAATATAGTAAGGGAAACACAAGGCCAATGAGAGTGCAGTTTAGGTCTAGGGTAACAGTGGATGCAATAATGAACGTAACATGGAGACTTAACTTGACCAGCAAGTTTAAGAAAATTACAATTAGAAAAGACATGAGTATTGAGGATCGAAACGTAAGAAAGGAATTGCAAACCGAGGCAAATGTAAAGAATGGAGAAAGGACGAAAGAAGACGAAAAGAAGTTTTTCTGGAGAGTGTGGGAGGGAAAACTCAAGAAATGGTATATAAAGCGAAGGGACGAAGTAGGGAGGGAAAAGGAGATGGTGCGGGTGACGGGGGAGAAGGCAGAGAGAGGGGAGGTGGAGATAGAGAGAGAAACAGTCCAAGTGGAGGCAGAGGGAGGGGAGGTGGAAACGGAGCGAGAAACAGTCCAGGTGGAGACAAGAGAAGAGGAGACAAGCTAGGAAATAAATTGGGAGGGGTACGTACAAAAAAGAAAGGAACGGGCAGGGACGAGAAAAATAGGGAAAATACTGGAAACGCTAAGTTCATGTATACAAATATTGATGGGTTAATTTCCAAAAAGATTGAGTTTGACGAATATGTAAAGAGAGAGAGGCCCGGGGTAGTATGTTTGACTGAAACTAAGCTTAACCAGGAGGTAGACACGAATATAATTAGTTGTGCAGGATACAGTACATGGAGAAGAGACAGGTTAGGAAAGCTAGGAGGAGGAGTGTTGATCATGGTAGATAATAAAATTACTGCTAAAGAATTAAAACTTGATGATAGCATTGCTGAAGTGGTGGCAGTTGAAATTGAGGATAATGATAGGTCAAAATTGGACATTGTATCAATTTATTTACCTCCTAAGACTAAATCTTGGAGCAACGATGAATATAATTAATTAATTTTGGAAACCTTGCGTATGTTAGAAATTATTTGTAAAAGGAAAAATAGGCTTATTCTTGCAGGGGACTTTAATTGCGGGGAGGTGGATTGGGAATGTTTGGATGCGGGTTCAAATGAAAATACTTGGGGTAGCAAATTTCTTGAACTAACAATGGGGTATCTATTAACACAACACGTTATGGAAAATACAAGATTTAGAGGAGGTGATGAACCATCAAGACTCGACTTATTATTCACCAAAGACCCCCAAGAAATAAAGAACCTAACATATTTGAGTCCCATGGGAAAAAGCGATCATGCTGTGTTTGAATTTGAATTGACAGTGGAATTTCTGGAAGGCAGAGAGGAGGAACATAGGGCATATAGACTAAATTATAGTAAGGCGGATTATGAATCATTACGAGGATACTTTGCAAATATAGATTGGTCATTTATTGAGCAAGAACAGAATATTCAGGTAAAATACACCATGTTACTAGACATTTACAGGGAGGGGGTAGATAAATATGTACCAACATTTAAGGATAGAAAGCTGGCTAAGGAGAAAGAGTGGTTTAACATGCGATGTCACATTGCCCAGAACAAAAAGGACTCTGCATGGAATAAAGTGAGAAGGAGACACACTGAGGAAAAATGGAATGAGTATAAGAATGCTAGAAACAACTATGTCAAGACTATAAGAGAGGAGAAAAAGAACTTTGAAAAAGATATAGTAAACAAATGTAATAAAGAACCCAAACTGTTCTATAGTTATATCAACGGCAAAACAAAAATAAAGGACAAAATAACAAAGCTTAGGGTAGAGGGTCAATTATATGAAGACACAGTGGGTATGTGTGAAATTATGAATGATACATTAACATCCGTGTTTGTGGAGGAGGATGACTATGTAGAACCTGTGGTGGAATTGAACGAGATACAGGGACTAGAGTCGATAGAAGTCAACAAGGATGAACTATAATCATTGTTGGAAGAATTGGACGTGAGAAAATCTATGGGCCCAGATAACATTGCTGGATGGGTATTAAGAGAATGTTCTGAACAACTAGTGAGACCTATTTTTAATATTGTTCAACACTCATTAAACAAGGGGGAACTTCCCTTAGAATGGAAACAAGCAAATATAACTCCAATATATAAAAGTGGAAATAAAGAAGACCCGCTAAATTATCGACCGGTATCCTTAACGAGTGTTATATGCAAGCTTTGTGAAAAGATTATTAGAAAAAGATGGGTGGGTATGTTGGAGGAGAGAGAAATAATTTCAAGCAAGCAGTTCGGGTTCAGAAAAGGTCATTCGTGTACCACAAATTTGTTGAGTTACTATGATAGGGTAATTGACATTGTACAAGGGAGGGAGGGGTGGGTAGATTGTATTTACTTAGATTTCAAGAAGGCATTTTATAAGGTGCCTCATAAGAGATTGTTGTGGAAGCTCAGGACTGTGGGGCGGGTTGAGGGAGTATTATTAAAGTGGATGGAAAACTATTTAATTGGGAGGGAAATGCGAACAGTAATAAAAGGAAAGTTCTCCTCGTGGAAAAGGGTAAAAAGCGGAGTGCCTCAAGGATCGGTGTTGGCCCCAATCATGTTTTTGGTTTTCATCAACGACCTTCAAATGGGAATAGGCTCATATATATCTCTGTTTGCTGATGATGCAAAATTAATGAAGCATATTACAAGTAGGAGTAGTTGTGAAGAATTACAGAGAGACCTAGATAAGTTATATGAGTGGAGTCAAACTTGGAAAATGGAATTCAACACGAGTAAGTGTCAGGTTCTTGAGATGGGAAAAAGTAAATATAGACCTTCTTGGGGATATAAAATAGGAGATGAAATAATTAGTAAAGCTGTGAAAGCAAAAGACCTAGGGGTAGTTGTGGCAGACAGCTTGTCACCTGAACAGCATATAAATAAAATAACTGGTGAAACCTATGCAGTGTTGACTAACATGAGAATAGCTCTGAATTATTTAGATGAAGAGATGTTAGCAAAAATAATAGGGACAATAATACGACCAAGACTGGAGTATGCAGCAGTGGTGTGGTCTCCACACCTTATAAAACATAATAAAACACTGGAAAGAGTTCAGAGAGTTGCCACTAAGATGATAGCTAGCCTTAGAGACCTGCCTTATGAGGAGAGATTGGAGAGGCTAAAGCTGCCAACGCTGAGGGAGAGGAGAGAGAGAGGTGACATGATCATGATGTTTAAGTGTGTGAAAGGTTTTGAGAAGATCGACAAGGGAGATTTTGTGGTGAGGGACGAGGGAAGAACCAGGGGTCATGATTGTAAGTTGAGGAAAGTTATATGTAAGTCTGATGTAAGAAAGTTCAGCTTCCCGTATAGAAGCATTGAGTGTTGGAATAAGTTGGATGGGGAGGTGGTGGGAGCAAGAAATATCCAAACTTTTAAAGCAAAATTGGATAAATGTAGAGAGAGAGAGACAGGACAACACGAGCTTAGGCTCAAATCCTGTATACTACAATTAGGTGAGTACAATTAGGTGAGTACACACACACACACACATACAGACACACACACACACACACACACGCATGCACACACCTATAAATATATATATATATCTATTAATCAGGGTTGTACAAAGTACCGAATAATTTTACTCAAGTTCAAGTAAAAGTATGTACTTGAAAGGTTACTCAGCTAAAAGTAAAAGTACCCACAGAGAATGTTACTTAAGTTAAAGTAAAAACAAAAATATCTACTGCCTGAGGGGTTGGGTGAGAGGGAGGCTTATCAGCGCCATTTATATGTAGCGGTGAACTTTTAACTAGCCAAGGAATGTCCCACCTATACCCAGGGGAATGTTCATGGGAAATGGGGGGGGGGGTTTACCCATAGTCCAACTTTGTTTGCCACACCGCTTGACTATACTGTAGAATTAACCCTTGAGTATCAGCAACGTGTGCTATATTAACCCTTGAGTATCAGCAACGTGTGCTATATTAACCCTTGAGTATCAGCAACGTGTGCTATATTAACCCTTGAGTATCAGCAACGTGTGCTATATTAACCCTTGAGTATCAGCAACGTGTGCTATATTAACCCTTGAGTATCAGCAACGTGTGCTATATTAACCCTTGAGTATCAGCAACGTGTGCTATATTAACCCTTGAGTATCAGCAACGTGTGCTATATTAACCCTTGAGTATCAGCAACGTGTGCTATATTAACCCTTGAGTATCAGCAACGTGTGCTATATTAACCCTTGAGTATCAGCAACGTGTGCTATATTTTATTGTAGCCACATTTAGACGATATTATGAAGCTTAAGACGAATATCATTCATCAATACAATCAGACGATTGGGGACTGGTTTATTTAATAATTCGTACATAAGATGCCTCTTGTATGATGTACGGTTAAAATGCAAACTGCAGACCCGTGCAGTCTTGACATTAATAGTTTTTTTGGGGTTGCAAAGAGCAATCCACTGTTTCTGCATTTCTTTATTGGGGGGGAAGCGGTGAAACTGTAGATGGGGGGACATTTTTATTGCTATTATTGGAATTGCATCCAGCAATAGCACAATAGGGCATATTGGAAAAAAAGCAAAGTAAGCTATTTGAAAAGTTGTCAGTAAATCTGGAGGCAGCATGGAGATCTAAGTCTAATGGCTGGAGTGGGTTCACTGGACCGGGACCCAAGCCTTGACCTGAACTGGCCAGAGGTCGGGACGGGACTGACCGCTCCTCACCTGATGAACCCTACTGAAAAATCACCTAGTGATGTCCGGCGCGCGCGGGACGAATATTTGGGCCAAAGTGAACATACCTGTTAGTCTATGTATCTTGCTGCATAGTAGCCACGTGCGGGCATGCGCGAGTGTCGGCTGCCCAGCCGTTTAGAAACCGGCTGGCGGCAGCCGGCTGGCCGGCTTTTCCTTAGTATATATCCTACGACAATGAAACTAATGTCTGGGATATTCTTATGTTGTTTCACAGCTTGAAGCTGCCCTTATTCTTAACCAACACATCTTAGTAAATTTTATTCTCGATAGTTGATTGTTTCATTATAATATATAAGATGTAAGTCTAGTGAGAGTGGGAGGAGACGAGCGGGAGAGAGAGACCGGTAGGGGGAAGTTGCTTTGCGCGTGCGTGGAGAGACTAGCTTGGGACGAGCCTGATGTTGCCAATCTGATCGCAATGTTAGGCTTCGTTTCGACTCACGCAAGGGGTAGAGGATTTTGACCTGGCAACTGTGTTGAGTGTTGTCAAGCATGGGATGTATTTTGCATGCCTAGGGTGGGGTCCAGACAGATTCAAGACTCAGAGCTCACCTCACTGTCGTACCCTTCGGACCCCCTTGATATCTATCCCTCTCAACCCCCACTTAGAAACTTTCTCTCTTACTTTGTATACCTTCTTTCCACTACTTCACCATCTATTTAATTATCCCATTCCCTTGATAGACCTTATATCTATTATTGTATTAACGACGAGCTCTCAGATAACTAGATAGGATTTTGGGCCTTATGCAGAGATGTAATTGTTAATGAGACCTAGGAAGCTTTTTTGTTGTCTCATATTTGGTGGTTTCATGCTTGCTAGTGTGTTCTTGTGGCAGGTGAGCAGGGGCTAGACCGGAGGGGATTTTTTTTTGTGATCCTTTAAGTAAAGTCTGCTGGTGCGAGTCCTGTGGACCTGCACGACTTTACTAGGATACCCGTGGGAGTCTGGGGGCATTTTCTTGTCTGTGTGCCTGTGTGTCTAATGTTGTGTTGTGTGAGGGCCCTTGCCTAGTCCACTCAGCACTGCGCTAGCATGTCTTGTGTTTGTTTTAGGGTCGCCAGGAGAGAGTCAGATACTTGGGATCTGAGTCTCTCAAGAGAGCACCCTTTCAATTAGAGTAATTTGGCGCACAGACTTGGGAACGTCCCTAGGCTAGAGCAGGTGGCTCAGCCCGGGTAATCCGAAGCCTATATCCTTCCGGCTAGACCTCTGCCACCTGGCAGATTAACAGCTAGCGGTTTATTATATCTGTATGCTTGTTATTGTGCCACAGTTTACCGTCTTTGTGAGCATTGTGAGTCAGGGTGTGGCTTAGAGACTCTGTCCGAGCAGGCTTGCCTGACTAAGAGTGAGAAGCACATCTGTATGTGGTTATGTTGCGAGTTGCTGCCTTTATTTAATTATACCTATGCCATCATAAACTGTAGGTCCTATCACTAGTATTTATTCCTGCTTATTAGTTAAGAGTTCTCTAAATCCGTAACGTACTTTCTTTGCTAAGCATCAGATCCTACAGTAGCCGCATGCAGTTTAGAAACCTGCATCTTGTCTACCTGTACGATGTTTTGAGGACTGTTTGCTTTCACCTTCTTTCACGCAGGGGTGATTAGTTGTATTAATTAACGTAACGTTAAATGTACTTTCTTCTAGTTTGTTATTAAATTGTTTCTGCAATTTAATTCCGTTATCTATCTTTTCCTTGAAGCTTTAAGTCAACTTAATTGTGTGATCTTTTGTATAGCCTGCTTGACTATCAGCAGTCTATAGTGCGTGCACCCTGTAACCGAGTCATAGGATACCTCGTTGTCCAGGCAGGACTCTTGACGGTTTAGGGTGGTTTGTTGCCTGGGTTTATAGATAAGGGTTGGATCTAGCGTTTTCCGTTGTTGCTTGTTGCCGCATACCTAGTCCAATAGAAAGAGCCCAGTGTTTATATATCCCAGGACGTAACAAACTAAAATGCATTGCTCGAAAATGGCAAAAGCAAGGAAAATCTTCAATAATATTTTAATCTCTCATAATAACCCTCATAACTATAAAAAGAGAATATTCTTGTCACTTACAAATATCAAATTGATTTTACTCTAATATCAAACACTACAAAAAATTGGTGCTAGTTGCATTATAATAACCATCCGTAACTCATATATACATATAATTTAGATATACTGTAATAATCGTAAATACGATAGGCTATGACTCTTTCGTGATCCCACTCTTTCGTGATCCCGTATGTCTCTGTGACGTCACGGTCGCTCCTGCAGCACGACATAGGACTAGTAGATCATATATTATAAGATTGTAAATAAGTTAAGTTATAAAAGGCCTAATATGCTATTAACACGGGAACTGTGGGGAGACTCTTAAGAGTACCCCCGGCGGACTGCGGGAAGACTCTTAAGAGTAAGGAAAACAAAATCCATTTAAAACACCAATTTTTTTTTTTTTTTTTTTTTATCTTTTTTTTGCCCCTGGGCCATGCCAAATATCACTCCTCCACCTCCCCTCCTTCCCTACTTTCCTCCCCTCCTTCAGTTATCACCTATTTTCCCTGTTATTCCCTTATTCTGTGGTCTATTTTCGTGCTAACATTAGCGAGTTGGTAGCAGGGCGTTGTCATCACTGTTACCAAGCGTGGGAAAGAGCGAGAGAGAGACTATTGCGTAACAGTGTCTCTCCAGACAAGGGGAGGGGAGGAGGGCAGGGAGGTTGCCTCAGCCATACATTATGTAACTCTCGGCCTGTATCGCCGATTTTGACCATCCAAACACTGTTTCCACTTGTTTTATTGTTGTAACAGGTTAATACCTTTAATAACCTATAATAGGCGCATATGGATAAGTATTAATGCTATTTATGGTAAAATAACGATGTTAGTGATGGGAACAGCTCAAATACGTGCGCACAGGAGTGTGGTGTCTCATACTCCCCATGCGCACGTCTTAGGTTAAGCAATATTGCCATGGTCTTATGTAGTATATATGAATTTATCGTATATATTAATATAATTTATCGTATAGAGCAACCTAGAAGTGGTACGATAATTTGGGCTCCTGGCATTTGCCAAGGCAGCAAGGTTTTGCCTTTGAGGAAGACCAGAGCCTTCACGAGCACCAACCAGTTAACATCTATTTTCCGCCCTCAGTTGATCGCGCTTTTGAGCCTCTAATCACAATACACTGCCAGCAATACCAACAGCTACACCATCACGACGCTCTCATCGATGCCATGACTGACTGACAGATAAGCATAATATTCATATCCATTCCCATGTAATCATTTATTCTTTCTTTAACTTGACTTGAGTCTCGGGACCGAAGTCTTGTTCCCCGTTGTCCGCCATATTCGGTAAAACGTTCTCCCTTGCCTCATTGCCACGTGGAACTATTGGTGAGTTAATTCCTGGCTAATAATAACCCTTATAACCTTACCCTATATATAAATTCATTATGTGAGACCTTTGGATATAAATTAGCTTGTTTCAGATTGAATTCAATTTAGATATGGAGTAGTTTTATTTTAGATTGATTTTATTTGATTCATTATAGCTTAGTAATATTTAACTTCCATTGATATTTTACCACAGTAATATAGTGGAAGCTTGCAAATGTCGTTCCGATTCTTTAAGAAAATAAAAAGCCAGTTTCGTCAAATTAACGTTCCATTGGGCTGACATCAATAATAGGAAAATTGCTAATGAAATACTGAGTACTTTCCTGACCACCTAGATAATTTCATCTGGATCAATTCATTCCCGCCATGTCTTAATACCTCCGAGGATCACACACGAACCCGACCAGAGGAAAATAATGATTTTGACTCTACACACTATATAAGATCACCAGCGCTATGACCACTAATGCTTTTTTTTTTTTTTTTTTTTTTTTAAGAGACAATGAACGGAGGAAGGAAAAACACAAATAAAACAAAAAGGTCCATGTGCCTAAAGGCATCCTCCATTCATAAAATGTTTGTAACAACTGGATTTAAACATTGGCTATGACCATCACAAACCATATCTATCTATCTATCTATATCTCTCTCTCTCTCTCTCTCTCTCTCTCTCTCTCTCTCTCTCTCTCTCTCTTTATATATATATATATATATATATATATATATATATATATATATATATATATATATATATATATATATATATATACCGGTATATATATATATATATATATATATATATATATATATATATATATATATATATATATATACAGTATATATATATATACACGCATACATTACATACATAAAATAAAAATTACATATACAGTATATAAGAACACAAGCAAAATGGGAGTCTACAGAAAGCCGATTAGTCCACACAAGGATGATCCTTCCCACACCCAACCCTAATTATATGGCCGAATTATAGGCCCAACTCACTAATACTATGGACCCTGGGGACTGACCTTCCCATAATTGTCAGGTCAACATAAGGAAAAAGGAGTCTGTAGAAAGCCGAATGGCCCACACCTGGCATATCCCCTTCACAACTAAGCAGTATATATACATAAACACACATATACATACACACACCTACATACACACACATATATTGTATACATACATAAACATACATATATACAATAATTATTATAAAAAAGGAAGATACATAGTGATCATACCTCATGTGTACAGTATTAATTAAGAACATAAGAACATAAGAACATAAGAAAATGGGAGTCTGCAGAAAGCCGATTGGCCTAAGCAAGGCAGATCCCTGTCCCACACAACCCCAATTACAAAGCCCAATTATAGGCTCAACACTCTAATACCCTGAGGATCATCTTACCAAACCGGTTAGAGATTAACGCAGGATTACGGGTGTCTGCAGAGCGCTGATTGGCCCAACCCGGCTGATCCCCCTTCACACCCAACCCTTCTCGTCCATATGCTTATCCAATTTTTTCTTAAAGCTCCCTATCGTTCTTGATCCCACTATATCACTTGGTAGCCTATTCCACCCATCTACAACTCTGTTACCAAACCAATATTTGCCTATATCTTTTCTGAAACGAAATTTATCTAATTTGAAACCATTGGTACGAGTTCTTTCGCTATCACTGAGCTTTAGTACATTTGTCATGTCCCCTTTGTTAATCCCACTAACCCACTTGAACACCTCTATCATATCCCCTCTAACTCTGCGTCTCTCTAACGAATGTAAACCTAATTTCTTCAACCTTTCTTCATACGGAAAATGTCTAATATTATGGATCATTTTTGTCATTCTACGCTGAATTCTCTCCAATGAATCTATGTCCATTTTGTAATAAGGACACCAAAATTGGACAGCATAATCCATATGGGGTCTCACTAATGACAAGTAAAGTTTTAAGATAACATCAGCAGTTCTGTTACTCACACTCCTAGAGATGAACCCGAGAATCCTGTTTGCCTTATTACGAACGCTTATACACTGTTTTCTAGGCTTCAAATCATTGCTAACAAACACACCTAGATCTTTCTCGCAGTCTGAATTTTCTAATTCTAAATTAGCTAGTTTATATTTAACATTTGTTTGCATCTTCCCTATCTTTAATACCTTGCATTTGTCAATGTTAAACTTCATCTGCCAATTTACTGACCATTCATGTAAGGTATCTAGATCCCTTTTGAGGCACTCTATATCGCTATCTGAATCAATTGATCTCCCCATTTTAGTATCGTCTGCGAATTTACTTATCCTACTAGTTATACCTAAATCTAGGTCATTTATGTATATAAGAAACAACAGGGGACCTAATACCGATCCCTGGGGGACACCACTTTTGACTGCTCCCCACTCTGACTTGGTACCATTTATGCTGACTCTCTGTTTCCTACCAATTAGCCATGACCTAATCCATCCCAACAACGACCCTCCTATTCCATGTGCCTCAACCTTTCTCATCAATCTCTCATGAGGGACTCTGTCGAAAGCTTTACTGAAATCTAAATATATAATATCATATGACTTGTCACTATCTACTGCTTCATATACCTCTGAGAAAAAGCTAAGCAAATTAGTAAGGCACGAACGTCCCTGAGTGAATCCATGCTGAGAAGAATTTATTAAGTTAAATTTTACTAAGTGGCTTCTAATTTTCCTAGCAATAATAGACTCTAGCAACTTTCCTATGATTGATGTGAGACTAATGGGACGGTAATTGGATGCTATCGATTTATCACCTTTTTTGAAGATCGGAACTACATTTGCAAGCTTCCAAGCTTCTGGAACTAAACCTGTTTCTAATGACTTGTTAAATATAAATGCTAATGGACTACTTAACTCATCTCTGCATTCTTTTAATACTCTAGCATATACCTCGTCAGGACCAGGCGATTTTGAGGTTTCAGTCTGTCAATTTCCTTAAGCACATCATTTCTACTTATACTAACTGTACTTAACATATTTTCTATACTATCACTATATACCATATTGACTTCTGGAATCTGTGCCAAATTTTCATTAGTGAAAACGGAAAGAAACTGACTATTTAATGTACTGCACATTTCTAAATCATTTTCTGTTATTTCTCCTATTGAAGTTTTTAGGGGGCCTATTACATCTCTAACTTTAGATTTATATAGTTGGTAAAAAGCTTTAGGGTTATTTTTTGAGTCGCTGGCTATCCTTATTTCATAATTTCTTTTTGCTTTCCTGATTTCCTTTTTGACCTGTCTTGATAGAGTCTGATAGTATATATGTAAATGATTTTCACCTTTCTTTATTTTTCGATATATTCCTTTCTTTTTTCCTATAAGATCTATTAGCTTATTAGTCATCCATTTTGGTTGGTTCTGCGTCGATCTAAATCTTCTTTTAGGGATATATTTATTTTGAGCATTGTGGAGTGAAGCAATAAACTGGTTATATGTAGGTGGCAAGTTTAACTCTGGCATATCCTGACTTAATCGCTTAACAATAGGGTCCACCCTTAAGTCTCTTCTTAGCCCACCATAATCGGCTTTTCTGAAATCTGGGATAAGTGTCGTATTCTCTTTAGCATTTCCTGTCCATTGTATATTAAAATAAATAGATTTATGATCGCTATTACCTAGGTGGTCACCAATCTCTACATTATTTATCATATGTTCATTGTTACTGAAAACTAAATCAAGAATATTAATACCTCTAGTCGGCGTATCTATGAATTGAAATAAAAAACTATCTTGTACTACCTCTATAAACTCTACTGAATCGGAGTCGCCTATTTGGTGCTGCCAATCAATGTTCGGAAAATTAAAATCCCCCATAATGCACACATTGCTAAACCTTGATGCTATTTTAATTTCCTCCCATAACGATTTTCCGCCATTTCTACTCATATTAGGCGGTCTATATATAACTCCAATAACTATGGTCTCACTACCTTCGTTAACCTCTACCCAAACACTTTCATTATCATTATTTAGTCTAATACCTGATTTAATACAGCTTTTTAATGTACTCCTGACAAACACTGCTATACCCCCGCCCCTCCTACTTGTTCGGTCATATTTAAACAAACTATATCCTGGAATATCAAATTCTGCTAAAAAATGCCTAGATTCTGTATTAATCCACGTTTCAGTTAGCGCTATTATGTCTATATTTTCTGTGCTAACGAGTGCTCTAAGTTCGTTCATTTTGTTACATAAACTCCTACAATTTGTATAATATACCCTCAACCTATTACTTTTATTTGCAACTAATTTTCTATTGTGTTTAGCTAACTTATTATTTCCTGTTGAACTACTAGCTCTAGACGGAAATTCTACTCTATCAGTATTCTCATCTTTACTATCAGTTACATGTGTAGTGTTATCGATACTACTATTACACATCACTATATCCGCACTATCTTGACTGATTATTTCTATTTTACTCACTGGTTTGTCACATGAAGTACCTGCTCCATATGGAGACAGTATTTTACTTACACACCCAGGTTTTTTTAACGAAACCCCGCAACAATCTTGTCGAGTGAGCTGGCCAAGGTCGAAACTCCTAGTCGAGAGAGATGTACTCCATCCTGGGCATACAGTTCATCCTTACCATAAAAGAGGGACCAGTTATCCAGGAATGGAATAGTATTTGCCTTACAATACTTCTCCAGCCGGCTATTTACACCAATAGCCCTGGAGGACCATTCCTTCCTTACCCCTCTTCTAGGCAGGATGCTGTTTACCACAGGAACTCCACCTTTTTCCTTGATCCTCTCCAACATTTCCTGATACTTGGAGAGCAACTCCTCAGTCCTGCATCTCCATATGTCGTTGCTCCCTGCGTTGAGGAAGATGATGGGGTCCTCCCCACTCACTTCCATGACAGCATCTATCTTCTCAGCCACCCTCCCGACTCCGGCACCAGGCACGCAGACAACTTTACCAACCTGAGTGTTTGTTGCCCTGCCAAGGTATCTAACCAATGAATCACCGACAATGAAAACAGACTTAGCTTTTTCCTTTTGTCGGCGTGTAGCAGCAGTTGTTGCAGCAACAGCAGCAGACTTCGCCCCCCTCCCCTCTCACTGCCTCGATGATCGCCACTTCATCGCCATCACTCTCATCAGCCAAGGTGCTGAAGTTGTTGTGGGTCTTGACTGGCTGCCTTTTCAGCTTGCAGGCCGTTGCACTAGTTGACACCACTTTCCAAGGGGCTTCACGATCCCTGGGAACACTTCCGGTAGCCTCACACTTCTTCTCCGCCATAGCTAGTCTCAAGGCCAAATTTTCATCTTTGAGACACTGAATCTCCTGCTCCACACTCTCCAGTCTCTCTTGCAAAGCAAGACAAAGCTGGAGAGTATGGGAGGAGACAGCAGACTCATCAACAACAGCCATCACTAAGAAAGTTCACTAGGACCTCACTAAGGGTAAACAGGTTCACTAGCGGTCACTGGGGACGTCCGCACAGGTCAGGGGTCAGAGAGCAGATAGGGGTTAGATACCTAACTATCTAATACTATGAGGATTGACCTCACCAAAAGGGTCAGATGTCAAACTACTAGCTGTTTCATTCTGGACGGTCTGAACATCTATTTCTGGCTCTTTTATTTTATCATTTTAATGGAGGAGATTAAGCAGGATGTTATCTATATTGTAAAGGCCATCATTTAGATTCATAGTGTTTCTAAATTCTCTGATCAAGGCGGACTCGGCAAATAGTCTTTCATAATAGCAGCTTGACCAATAGATCATCTTAGCCTCATCCCAATTTACATGATGGTTTTGTCTTTGTTTATGTTTAAAAATACCATTAGATTCTTGAGCTGACCTTACTGATTGTTGGTGTTGTTTAACTCTCACCTCCAATTTGTTTCCAGTTTGTCCTATGTATATGTCATTACATCCTTTACACGGAATTAAATATACACCACCTGCATCATGTTTAGGTCTTTTTTTGATCAAAGTAGACTTGACAGAGTTTTCATAATTGAACACTACATTTATATTCAAATTCTTGAGAGACGGTTCGGACGGTGTTCCTCCTGTTGTACTTAAAAACTGTGCTTCCGTGCTGACCCCCTGCATAGGCAAACTCTTGCGTATCTGTCTCTCCTTTAACGTCCTCCCTTCTTGCTGGAAGTTTGCTCTCATTCAACCTGTCCCAAAGAAGGGTGACCGCTCTCAACCCTCCAACTATTGTCCAATTGCTCTCATTTCTTGCATCTCTAAGGTTTTTTAAACTATTCTTACTTAAAAATATCTTGAGCATTGATATTCCCATAACCTACTCTCAGACCGCCAGTATGGCTTCCTTAAGGGCCGCTCTACTGGTGATCTTCTTTTTAGTCTTACTAACTCTTGGTCATCCTCCATTCGGGACTTCAGTGAAACGTTTTCTGTTGCGCTAGACATATCGAAGGTCTTCAATAGAGTCTGGCACAAATCCCTTATTTCGGAACTACCCTCCAACGGTTTCTATCCCTTCATTTGTGCCTTTGTCTCTAATTTCCTTTCCGGCCATTCCATAGCCGCGGTTGTGGACAGCCACTGTTCACTTTCTCAGCCTATCAACTCCGGTGTTCCTCAATCCATCTCCTATCTCCTATCTCCAATTCTCTCCCTATTATTCATTAACGATCTTCTCAACTGCACCTCCAGCCCCATTTACTCATATGCTAATGGCTCTACATTACTCTATTCAACTACTTCCACAACATCATTCTCAGCAGGAACTCCAAAACTAACGTAATGCCATAAAACACCTATTTTCTGATCTCTCTACTATCTCTAATTGGGGCAGAGAAAATCTTGTTACTTTCAATGCTTCCAAAACTCAATTTCTCCATCTGTCTACTATGACCTACTCTTCAACAACATACAAATTAACCCTTTATCATCTCTTAATATTCTTGGTGTCTCTTTTTCGTCTGATCACTGTTGGAAAGATCATATTACCTCTCTTGCTAAAACAGCTTCCCAGATGCTTGGTGTGCTCAACCGCCTCCAGTTTTTTTTTAGCCTTTCGCAGCTTCTTACTCTGTACAGGGGCACAGTGCATCCATATACTGAGTATTGTTCACACATGTGGGGAGGACCTCTCACACAGCACTCCTAGACAAAGTAGAAAATAAAACCTTCCGTCTTTATAGCTCCGTCCGCTCACCAATTCTCTGCAGTCTCTCTCTTGTTGACGCATTGTTGAATCTCTCTCACTATTCTATCGCTATTACAATAATCAGAGTTCCTCAGAGCTCTCTCAGTGTATACCACCCCCTCTTCGTAGAGCATGTAGCACTCGTGTTGCGACACAATCACACCCCTACTCTGCAACTCTCCCGCCCAGGAGTGAAACGTTATTATCAATCTTTCTTCTATTCAACAGCCGAGCTCTGCAACTCTCTCCCAGAATCAGTCTTTCCCTCTTCCTATGACTTTTATTGCTTCAAACTTTGTGTGTCCAGGAATTTTGGCTCGAACGTCCCTTGATTTTGGCCCTGTCACTCTTTCAACTCTGGAGGAGACACTCGGCAGTTCTGCCTTTTGTCTTTTTCACTCACATAGAACAAAATAAAAATAATAAACACGTTCTTTTCATTATCAGCGTTATCATTCAAGATTTGGTTCCTTATTGAACATAGTGTTGTATGGGTAAGGTCGCATGGATTTGTTTAATTCACAGTTAAAAAAAAACAATTTATTGTAGGACTATATTTTAATCTCCACCAAACTATTAATCTACCTCTAGCCAGACGCCGAGGGAGTGGCCACGGATGAATCGCCTCCATTGTTTTCACACTGACCTTAATGGTTGCTTGCGATGTTGCTGTGAACGGAAACTAAGTTATTATCAGCTATTGAGGAGGGTAATATATGGAGGGAACTGCACATTGATTACCGTCTCGAACATTTATGAACATTGACCTAACCATAGGAGTGAACAAATTACACATTCATGTAAAAGTCTTTAGGGTGAAGAAGTAAATATGTCACGACACTCTTTGTTTTTCCATCTAGCATATCATTTTCAGTTAACACACATGAACATAGTGCCTTAACGAAGTAAGTCTTATATTAACCATTTCACTATACCATGACACTATTATTCTTAGTTTAATATTGGCTAACTTTGGACGATATTACTCAACTTTATACAGTAGGTGTCCGGGATTCAGAGTGGAAAACAATACGCCGATGAAACCTGTTGCTCGCAGGTCACTCCCAAGCCGAGTATAATAGTGGAAGAAAAGATAGCGTCAGTATATGGAATGGGTTAAGGCGGGTCATCTGCTTTGTTTTCTGTCCTTTTCTCTTTTTCTGGCTTTTCTCCATTCAGCCCCTGTCAGCCCACTGTTTTAAGACGTTTACCCCCATCCAGGTGTCGATTTATTCCTGGCGAGCGAAAGCGAGCCAGCATTGGTATGGAGAAACTCGGCTTCGCCGGAGAAATGTTTCTATCGAAAAATGTACAAATTTAGCCTGCTGACAAAAATATGCTGGCTCGCTAATGCTCGCCAGAAAAACTCGACACCTGGATCAGGATAAACGTTTTAAAACAGTAGGCTGAATGGGGCCGAATGAATACAACCAAGAGAAAGAGAGAAAAAAAACGAAGTGGGCCCCCATAATATAATAGCATAATGGTAGCCAGAGTAAAAGACAGAATAACGTCACTATATGGAATGGGTTAAGGGGGTCACCTGCTTTTGTTCTCTCTCTTTCTCTGGCTTTTATCCATTCGGCTCCTTTCAGCCTACTGTTTTAAGACGTTTATCCTCATCCAGGTGTCGATTTATTCCTGGCAAGCGATAGCGAGCCAGCATTGTATGGAGAAAGCCGGCTGCGCCGGAGAAATTTGTCTATCGAAAAATGTAAAAATTTAGCCTGTTGACAAAAACATTAGATAAAATATGCTGGCTCAATACCGCTCGCCAGGAAGAACTCGACACCTCTATCAAGATAAACGTTTTAAATAGTAGGCTGAATGGGGCCGAATGAATACAACCCAGAGAAAGAGAGAAAAGGAGAGAAAACAACGATGTGGGCCTCATTAATATAATAGTATAATGGTAGCCAGAGTAAAAGACAGAATAACGTCACTGTATGGAATGGGTTAATATAATAGTATAATGGTAGCCAGAGTAAAAGACAGAATAACGTCACTATACGGAATGGGTTAATATAATAGTATAATGGTAGCCAGAGTAAAAGACAGAATAACGTCACTATATGGAATAGGTTAATATAATAGTATAATGGTAGCCAGAGTAAAAGACAAAATAACGTCACTATATGGAATGGGTTAATATAATAGTATAATGGTAGCCAGAGTAAAAGACAGAATAACGTCACTATATGGAATGGGTTAATATAATAGTATAATGGTAGCCAGTGTAAAAGACAAAATAACGTCACTATATGGAATGGGTTAATATAATAGTATAATGGTAGCCAGTGTAAAAGACAGAATAACGTCACAATATGGAATGGGTTAATATAATAGTATAATGGTAGCCAGTGTAAAAGACAGAATAACGTCATTATATGGAATGGGTTAATATAATAGTATAATGGTAAACAGTGTAAAAGACAGAATAACGTCACTATATGGAATTGGTTAATATAATAGTATAATGGTTGCCAGTGTAAAAGACAGAATAACGTCACTATATGGAATGGGTTAATATAATAGTATAATGGTTGCCAGTGTAAAAGACAGAATAACGTCACAATATGGAATGGGTTAATATAATAGTATAATGGTAGCCAGTGTAAAAGACAGAATAACGTCACTATATGGAATGGGTTAATATAATAGTATAATGGTAGCCAGTGTAATAGATAGAATAACGTCACTATATGGAATGTGTTAATATAATAGTATAATGGTAGCCAGTGTAAAAGACAGAATAACGTCACTATATGGAATGGGTTAATATAATAGTATAATGGTAGCCAGTGTAAAAGACAGAATAACGTCACAATATGGAATGGGTTAATATAATAGTATAATGGTAGCCAGTGTAAAAGACAGAATAACGTCATTATATGGAATGGGTTAATATAATAGTATAATGGTAAACAGTGTAAAAGACAGAATAACGTCACTATATGGAATTGGTTAATATAATAGTATAATGGTTGCCAGTGTAAAAGACAGAATAACGTCACTATATGGAATGGGTTAATATAATAGTATAATGGTTGCCAGTGTAAAAGACAGAATAACGTCACAATATGGAATGGGTTAATATAATAGTATAATGGTAGCCAGTGTAAAAGACAGAATAACGTCACTATATGGAATGTGTTAATATAATAGTATAATGGTAGCCAGTGTAAAAGATAGAATAACGTCAAATATAATAGTATAATGGTTGCCAGTGTAAAAGATAGAATAACGTCACTATATGGAATGGGTTAATATAATAGTATAATGGTTGCCAGTGTAAAAGATAGAATAACGTCACTATATGGAATGGGTTAATATAATAGTATAATGGTAGCCAGTGTAAAAGACAGAATAACGTCACTATATGGAATGGGTTAATATAATAGTATAATGGTAGCCAGTGTTTAAATGTAACAACAAATTATGTTACATTTGAACATAAACTTGTTTACAGTGTATGCTTATAGCTTCATATAGTGGAATATTTTCAAAAATAGTTCTGATAATAATGTATCAAGAGATTCTACATAATATTTCATAATGAAAAACTGCATGTATGCTACAGTATGATCATACATTAGTTACACTACAGTATAATAACCGCGGGAGGAAGAGTCTCCGGTATTCTAATTCACAGGTAGTAGGGGTAGGCAGCCCCGCCCAGGGAAGTACTACCGCCAAGGTTTCGGGAGACTCAGGGAATAGCCTGAATTCCATTTTCTCTCCCAGGCCTTGGTAGCTGGATACATATCTTTCTGCCTCACACATCAGGGGTATCAGGAAAACCCTCTTTATATAACATACACATCCAACTTCACGACATTGCCCTACATCGCTATCCTCTATCCATAAAACACTACTCTTCCCACTACATATCATACATGTAACACCATACACTTACCTTATAAATATGGCAGTACAATTGTTAAGAGCAAACCTGGTGGTCCCTCGGATATCCACCCCAGGCAGGGTTGGGTCATTGACACAGGGCCCTCCCGGTCGTCATCATGCGACTGTGTCAAGAGTATTGCAATGTCCCAAAGCTGCTCGTCGGTGCAGCTTTTTCTTTAGTAATATAAGGGGACTTCACTCTAACATCAATTCTGTACACCAATTTCTTCAAGCAGAATCCCCTACTCTCCTTTTTTTGACAGAGACACAAGTAACATCCACATCTGACACATCTAGATTTAATTTTCCAGGTTATCAACTGCTCCAAAATTTCAGACCTAAAGGAGGCATATGTTGCTTCGCAAAATCTGAAATTGCCCTGGAGGAGGTTACTAGTTTCAATTGTCCCTATTTTGATTATTCTATATACAAATTAATTTCTGCTGGTAAATTTAAATACATATGTTGCATCTACCGTTCCCCAAATACTCCTCCAGAGCAAAGTCTTTTTGATTCTCTGTCCTCACAACTCAGTGTCCTCAACTTAAATGCTTCTTCTGAAATCAGTGTGTTGGGTGATTTTAATGTCCATAATGTTGAATGGCTCACTCATTCAGCCAGGACTGATGATGCTGGTCTTGAATGTGAGCTATTTGCAGACTCATTTAATCTCACTCAACTAGTCAACCAACCCACCCGTGTACCAGATAATCCTAATCATAATTCCCACCTACTGGACTTATTTTTAACAACCAATTCAGAACATTATGATGTTACAGTGAGGTCCCCGCTTGGATCTTCTGATCACTGTCTGATACAGGCCACCTGTCTATCACCTACCACACCTTCCCACTCTGAACCTGTTTTGGTGACTAAATGGCATTACGATAGGGCAGACTGGGAGGGTCTTCAGGGTTTCTGTATTGATATTCCCTGGACCTCTTTCTTTTCTAATGATGCACACTCCACCTTGAGCCACATACAAGATTTTGTAAAAATTGGAATGGAAACTTTTATTCCTCATCAAAAGTACAGTAAAAGATCTAATTCACCTAAATGGTTTGACCATAATTGTGCTAGAGTAACTGACCAAAAGCAATAGCCTACAATGCATACACAAGATCAAAAACACATGAAGCCTTTAATTACTTTAGAAACTTCAGAAATCATGCCAAAACTGTATTAAACCTAACTAAATCAAACTTTCTCCATAAGCAGGTAAATACACTTCTAAATAATCCAAATGATAACAAAATATTTTGGTCTACTCTTAACTCATTCAAATCCAACTTCACTACTGCTTCATCCATTCCAAATTAAAATCTCCGACTGGCAATCTTGTAAGTGACCCACGAGGTAAAGCTAACCTTCTTGCGGATATTTTCTCCACCAACTCGACCTTAGATGAAATAAATCAAGATGTCCCTGTACTTAATTTTAATTCGCCTGAAATTCCCTCACTTAAGATCCACACCAGACATGCCAAAACTATTTTGCAGAATCTCTCAGTAGATAAGGCTCCTGGTCCAGATGAAATTCCTCCAATAGTACTTAAGAATTGCTCCTTGGTGCTCGCTCCTGTATTGGCAACATTTTTCCGTCTGTGTACTCATACCTCATGCTTCCCAGTACCCTGGAAAGAAGCAAACATCCATCCAGTTCCTAAAAAAGGTGCCTCTTCAGATCCATCAAACTACAGACCAATAGCTATAACTTCCACTCTTGGCAAAGTCTTTGAAATTATATTAAATAATCACATAATTAAGCATCTGGAGAATAATAAATTAAACAGTGATAGGCAATATGGTTTTAGACGATGTCGATCAACTGCAGACATTATTTGCCTTCTTACCCATCAAATCAACCAAGCTACAGACCAACATGGTGAAACACATACAATAGCACTGGATATATCAAAGGCATTTGATAGAGTCTGGCATCAATCCTTATTGTCGAAGATGTCACACTACGGCCATGCATCATTAGTTCCACTAATTTCTTCTTATCTTCATAACAGAAAAATATGTGTAATGGTAGATGGCCTTTATTCTCAATTTCACTCAATAAATGCTGGTGTTCCCCAGGGATCAGTTTTGGCCCCAACTCTGTTCCTCATTCATATCAATGATCTCATGTCTACCACTCATAATCCAATACATTCCTACGCAGATGACTCAACACTCCACAGTTCCTTCACATTTACCAATTCTTTCACCCAACCCGATCTTATAAATTCAAAAATAAAAACTGCAATTTCTCTGAACCAGGACCTTTCTAGAATTAATGAATGGGGACAAGAGAATCTAGTTTCCTTTAATGCACAGAAAACCAAGTACATTCAATTTTCTAACCGACAGAATCTCATTGACTCCCATATATTTTTTAATGATGTAAATATTCCCACTTCCCCTAGTATTGACATTCTAAACATTAACTACTAACTTGAGCTGGACACATTATGTTAGAAGCATTGCTAAGAATGCCTCTAAAATACTGGGACTCCTGTACAGAGTTCGAGAATTCTTCACTGACGAGCAGTTGGCCGTAATATATATAAGTCATGTGCGTTCTCAGATGGATTACTGTTCACCTCTGTGGGGTGGAAGTGGAGTGGTTGCATTGAGGCAGTTGGACAAAATTCAAAATAAAGCTATTAGATTAATCAATAACCCTGCAATCACACAGGACCTTCCTACATTATCCATACGAAGCAACGTTGCATCCCCTGCATTATTTTACAGATATTTTCACAGCAATTGTTCCGAGGAACTTGCTTCAATTGTGCCGCCTCTCCACATCTTTCCCCGTAGAACTAGGGCAGCTGAGAGCGCCCATGAATTTACACTTTCTCCTCCACAATGCAGAACTTCTGCTTATCAGAATTCATTTATCCCCAGAGCTACTACTCTTTGGAATTCACTTTCCTCGAATTGCTTTCCACAAACTTACAATCTACAAATGTTTAAATCCAGTTGTTACAAACATTTTATTAATGGAGGATGCCTTTAGGCACATGGACCTTTTTGTTTTATCTGTGTTTTCCCTTCCTCCGTTCATTGTCTCTTAAAAAACAAAAAACAAAAACAAAAAACAAGTAATAATACAGTTTGTCCTTGTTTGTCGAGGGTAAGACAGACCATATCTGTTACAACCACTCGAGCAGCTTGGGATTACCACCCTCTCACAGCGCTAGGAGTTACCAACCTGGATATCCACAAGGGTCACTCTTCTTCTCGGGAGTTTATTATGTGCAATTGCTTATTTAAAAAGACCCACGTTTATATTACTTTCACTTCCTTAAATATCTCTTCCTTACGTTTTAACTAAATGTGAGTAAAAATGCGATACACGGATATATCAACGTCTCTCTCTCTCTCTCTCTCTCTATATATATATATATATATATATATATATATATATATATATATATATATATATATATATATATTATATATATATATATATATATATTGTATATATACCTGTATATATATATATATATATATATATATATATATATATATATATATACTGTATATTACTCCCCTGGGGGTAAGGGGGCCTCCATCTTATGGTGGAGGAAAAAATGGAATATGCCCCACGCGTCCACTGTGTGTCGTGTCGTAGAAGGCGACTAATATGAGGAATGGGGGTAGCTTGTAGGCACCAATCGAACAGGACTATACCAAGGAGAGGCTGTAGGCATTTGATAAGGAATCGCTGGAACTCCTGTTTTTTTTTTCTTGGCCTCTCTTACTGATTCCATTTGTGCCTCACTTACACTGAGAGTAGTCCAGCATGCTCTCACAAACACCTCGTCCTATCTACTTCACTACACTTAACATGCACACTTCACTTCCTCTTTCAAAATTATTTAAAAAATTATGAACACAGGCCCAGCCTTAGAGTCCCCAGGGGTGGGGGGGGGGGACCAGAAATACCCCCACACATGCCCGACCTTCCCCTGACGATCCCTCTAAATGCTCTGGACCACGGCCTGTCACTCTTACTATTAACTTTTGCAATATTCGCTGCCTTTCCTCTAAGTTTCACTCTGTCGAACACCATCTCTCCTCCTCCAAACCTGATCTTCTTTTCCTCACCGAAACACAGGTATCTAAGACAACTTCCAGCAGCCCTTTCTCTGTACCTCCTACTTTCTCTATCCTAGTTTCAAATCTAAAGGCGGATATTGTGCATATGTGCACAACAAACTCACTTGCTCTCGTGTTCCCGATTTCGACTCCTCTGAATTCTCAACTTTATGGCTCAAACTATCCTGTCATTCTCATATTAAATAATTTGGTGTTATCTATCTTTCCCCTAACTCTACCGACTTTCCCAAATTCTTCGAATATCTTAACTCTAAAGTGGAACACATTCTATCCATCTCTCTCTCCCTTCTCTGAAATCTCCATCTCAGGAGATTTCAACGCTCACCACCGCCAATGGCTCTCCTCTCACACTACTGACCAACCTGGTGAACAAGCCTATGTCTTTTCTATCATAAAATTAATGACCTAGAGCAGCTGGTCCACCAACCCACCCGTATCCCGGATCGCTTCGGAGATCGGCCCAACATTCTTGACTTATTTCCGACTTCTAACCCTTCTTCTTACACTGTCAATCTTATCTCTCCTTTGGGCTCCTCCGACCATAAACTTATTTCCGTCACCTGTCCTATCTCTTCAGTACGGCCATCCGATGCTCCCAGCCGGCGGCTCTTGTGGCAATTTGGCGCTGCCGGCTGGGAGGCTCTCCGGCAGTACTTCTTTGATTACCCATGTAATGACTTCTGCTTCCGTGGCCGAGGACCCTCGAAGAGTGCTGAACACATTACCAAGGTAATCCTCTCAGGCATGGAAGTGTCCATTCCATTTTCTTTCTCTCAGGGTAATGCAAAAAAATCTTGGTTTACTCACGCTTGTTCTACTGCTGTCCACAACAAGGAGGAAGTATTCAAATGGTACCGTCGCCTTAAAACTCAAGAATCCCTTTCTTCCTATGTTTCTGCCCGGAATCAAGCCAAATCTGTTCTTCGACTTGCCAAGCACTCTTTCATCAATAATAAATGCACTGAACTATTATCTCTAGCTCTTCCCAAGCTTTCTGGCATCTTGCCAAAATCCTCTCCAACCACTTTTCTTCCTCGTCTTTCCCTTCCCTTTTCCACTCTGATGGCACAACCATCACTTCTTCCTCAGACAAAGTTGAACTCTTTGCTCAAACTTTTGCTAGAAACTCTACCTTAGATGATTCCAGTGCTATTCCCCCTCTCCACCCCCTGTTCTCCTACTTATGCCTAATATCCTAATCTCTTCTAAAGATGTACTTTCTACCCTCTCTGGGCTTAATACTAAGAAGGCGTACGGTCGGTGCTTCTCCTTTTGTACTCAAAAACTGTGCTTCTGTGCTGACCCCCTGCCTAGGCAAACTCTTTTGTCTCTGTCTCTCCTCTAACCTCTTTCCTTTTTGCTGGAAGTTTGCTCTCATTCAACCTGTCCCAAAGAAGGGTGACCACTCTCAACCATCCAACTATCGTCCAATTGCTTTCATCTCTTGTATCTCTAAAGTTTTTGAAACTATTCTTTGCTTCCAAATTTCTTAAGCATTTCTCTTTTCATAATCTGCTCTCAGATCGCCAGTATGGCTTCCTCAAGGGTCGCTCTACTGGTGATCTTCTTTCATATTTTACTAAATCTTGGTCATCCAACTTTCAGGATTCGGTGAGACTTTTTCTATTGCACTAGACATATCGAAGGCCTTCGATAGAGTCTGACACAAATCTTTAATTTCCAAACTGCCCTCCTTCAGTTTCTGTCCCTCCAATCTGTGCCTTTATCTCTAGTTTAATTTCCGGCCGTTCCATAGCTGTGGTTGTGGACGGTCATCGCTCATTTTTTCATCCTATCAACTCCGGTGTTCCACAGGGTTCTGTCCTATCTCCTATTCTCTTTCTAATTTTCATAAATGATCTTCTCAACTGTACATCCATTCCCATCCATTCATATGCAGACGACTCTACCTTACACTACTCAATTAGTTTTCCAGAACGCCCCAGCCAGCAGTCCCACAAAAGAAAACGTAATGAAGCCATAAAATACATATTTTCTGATCTAGCTCCTATTTCCAATAAGGGGTAGAGAAAACCTTGTTGCACTTAATGCTTTAAAACTCAATTTATCCATCTTACTACCCGCCAGGAACCTACAGAGGACTATCCCATATTCTTCAACAATACAAAAATCAACCCTTCATCTCCTCTCAATGTTCTCGGTGTCTCTTTTTCTTCTGCTCTCACTTGGAAGGACCATATTACCAGTCTCGCTAAGGCAGCCTCCCAGAAGCTGGGTGTGCTCAACCGCCTCAAGGGGTTCTTTACCCCTGTGCAGTTTCCTGCTCTGAACAGGGGCACAGTGCATCCTTATATTGAGTATTGTTCACATGTGTGGGGAGGATCCTCTCACACCGCACTCCTAGACAAACTAGAAAGGAAAGCCTTTCGCATCATTAACTCACGTCCACTCACCAACTCTCTGTAATCTCTCTCTCTCTTCGCCACAATGTTGCATCTCTCTCGCTATTCTATCGAAGCTACAATAATCAGTGTTCCTCGCCGCTTTCCCAGTGTATACCACCTCCTCTACGTAGGGTACGTAGTACCCGCCTTGCAACACAATCCCACCCCTACTCTGTGCAACTCTCCAACCCAAGAGTGAAACGCTATTCTCAGACTTTCATCTATTCAACTGCTGAGCTCTGGAAATCTCTCCCAGAATATGTCTTTCCCTCTTCCTATGATTTAATTTGCTTCAAACTCCGTGTGTCAAGGCATTATAGCTCGAACGTCCCTTGATTTTGGCCCTGTCACTCTTTCAAATCTGGAGGTAGCACTCGCTGCAGGCAGTTATGCCTTTTATCTCACTCATTCACATAGAAAAAACAAAATAAAATAAATATATATATATATATATATATATATATATACTGGTAAATATATATATATATATATATATACATATATATATATATATATATATATATATATATATAAATATATATATATATATATATATAAATATATATATATATATATATATATACATATATATATACAGTATATACATATATATATATATATATATATATATATATATATATATATATATATATATATATATATATATATATATATATATATATATATATATATATTAGGGGAGGTGTGGCGGAGTTGTCTTGCCACTGGCCTGGTAATCCAAAGGTCCCGGGTTCAAATCCCACTGTATCAATGGGAAGATATTATTGGGATGGAATTTGTGCTGTACCTAGTATCAGTGCATTACCACAAAGCCCACCGAAACGCCAATAAAATACCCTCATTGTTCCCTGATAGAATAGCACTGTATGAATATTCCTATATTCAAAATATGCTATAGGGGTGGAATGCCTGGTGAGTTATCTGCTCAACAGGTGGCGTCGTGTGTGTGTGTGTGTGGAAGAGTGAGAGTCCGAGTGTAGGGGGTGAGACTGTGAAGCACAGGAACGAGGTGGCTTCCAAGATGGGGTCGCTTCGGGCCATGAGTGAGCAACGTGCCTCATGTGAAGGCAAGCTGGCAGGTGCTAGTTATACTCTAAATGCATCACATGTCTCACTCCCTAGACTGGAACATGACCTCACGGGCTTCACTGTTCATTGTACAGCGGTGAGTGTAAGTTGAAAAAAATATAAAATAAAAATAAATAATAATAATATATATATATATATATATATATATATATATATATATATATATATATATATATATATACCGGGTATATATATATAAATATACTGTACATTATGTTGTTATTTTTTCTATGTGGATGAGGAGATATAATTATACATACAGTAAATACAGTATATGTTACAGTCAGACTGTGAAACGTAGCCATTTCGTGAAATTACTAATACATTTAGTCAGCCTTGAAATTACTGGTTACTAACTGAACTGGGTTACGTTAGGTAGGTCAGGATAGGTTAGGTTAGGTTGGGTTATATTGATCTCTACCTATAAATGATAGGTGGAGATCACTATAACCTTAACTAACCTAACCTAGCCTAACCTACCTAACTGATAGGGGGAGATCAATATAACCTAACCTAAGCTAACCTATCCTGACATTCCTAACCTAACCCAATTCCGTTAGTAACCAGTCATTTCACAAACTGACTAGTCATTTCACGAAATGACTACGTTTCACAGTCTGACTTTAACATATACTGTATATCTATATACACGTTGGGAGACAGCTAAAGCCTAGGAAACAGCCGCAGGCAGAGCAATCCCAGAAGTAGGTGGCAAATATACCCCCAATTATATATGTCCCTACAAATTGCCGACCCCAGTGACATTATTACTATAATTGTCACCATGGCCATGACTATATATATAGTATACATATATATATATATACTGTAATATATATATATATATATATATATATATATATATATATATATATATACTGATATATATATATATATGCATATATATATATATATATATATATATACTGTATATATATATATGTATATATATATTATATATATATATTTATATACATAATATATAATTATATATATATATATATATGTATATATATTATATATATATATTTATATACATAATATATATATTATATATATATATATATATATATTAATATTTTGGTGTCATGCCCCAGCGAGGGTTCGAACCCAGGCCAGTAGTGCAGCACTCCAGCACCTATCCAACTAGACCACCGAGGAGTTTAAAAGTAATGGCTACATTTGGAATTATATCCCATCCACCACCACCCGCTCAGACTCGTGGTCACGTAGCTCGATGCCATACACACAAACACCTCACACACAAAAGCTAGCAACTAAGTACTAGTGAAGGACACCAGTAATCTGGGGCACATTGAAGGCCTCATTGATAAACAAGTAGAGCCTTAATAAATTAATTATATATACTGTATATATATATATACATATATATATATATATATATATATATATATATATATATATATATATATATATATATATATATATATATATATATATATGTTTCTAGTCTCTCAGTGGGGATCGAACCATCGGCCATCAAAACGATAGCCGACGCTTAATCAATTACACCACGGCAGTCTGCCGGCAGACCGGCAGACACCACGGCAGACTGCCGTGGTGTAATTGATTAAGCGTCGGCTATCGTTCTGATGGTCGATGGTTCGATCCCCACTGAGAGACTAGAAACATTTAGTGGCTCACGTGTATTTGTGATATATTCTCAATATATATATATATATATATATATATATATATATATATATATATATAAACATAATTTATATATACAGTATATATATATATATACTGGTATATATATATATATATATATACTGGTATATATATATATATATATATATATATACATAATTTATATATATATATATATATATATATATATATATATATATATATATATATATATATATATATATATATATATATATATATATATATTACCTGCTGGAAGCTTGTTTCTCGTAAATTGTAAACTCTAACCTTGAAAATAAATCAACACCTGAATGGCACGAAACATCTGAAAATCTCCAAAATAAGAGATCGAAACGGGTGATCTAGAATAATAGTATCGGACTAGAGAGGGTTAAACGATACAGTGGAAAACATGGGAGCAGAATTGTTAATCGAGAACTAAATGGACGATCAAGGATGGTGGAGAATATTATTAATTAGTTCAGATAATTTTATGGATGAGATGGCGTGAGTAGCAATGGCAGCTGCCGGGTAAGGTTTACTTTGTAAACATGCCTTATTCTTATATCCGTGTGTATGAGAGAGAGAGAGAGAGAGAGAGAGAGAGAGAGAGAGAGAGAGAGAGAGAGAGAGAGAGAGAGAGAGAGAGAGAGAGAAGTAGGGGAGGGGCTCGGTTGTGGGCTTGCTAAAGATAATAAACAGTAAGATGACCTTGCTCTGGTTCATCTGGTATATATAACGCTTCTCCTTGCCTGAGAGCCACAACTTGGTGCTCGTCATACCATAGTAGATGTCTCTCTCCCAGTGATATCGTACATATCCACCTTTCAGAAGACATCACAATGGTGACGGTGGCATCCTCCACGGTAATACTGTGGTCAATGGTTTATGTTCAGTACACCTGCGGTGACATTACATCATCATGGCCCAACAGGGATGCGTTAGGCCAGCCTGCCGCCAACCAGGTGGTCCCCCTCGGCGGTGACATAACATCATCATGGCCCAACAGGGACTCGTTGGGCCAGCCTGCCACCAGCCAGCTGGTCACCCGCGACAACTTAAACCACGACCAGTCCAATCAACAAGGTAACTCATTAATTGTGATTTGATATATATAAGTTTTATTTTATTTTTTATTTTGTTTATTTGTTTTTTAATATGGATGTATAATTTAGTGTAACCCCTCCTGTAGCCTGATGCCCCGATTATATTGTTTATGTTTAATTAAACGATCATATACTGCATATATATATATATATATGTATCCCCAGCGTCGATATCAAAACTTAGGTGAAATGGGATCCTGACGTTAGAATATGTAAATTCAACATGGATTCAAAGTTACTTGGGCGATATTGAATAGCTGCCTGGTTTCCATTGTCTTTCAAATCATGTAACATTTTAGTTGAGACTTGATTTCAAAGTTGAAATGATTTCTGTAAAGGGACATTGATACAAATAGTTTTTTTGTTCAACTCGTATTATATGTTGTTATCATGATAGTGTTGTGCTATACCAACCACCTTCATTGCATATCACTGTCGCTTTGACGTCAGTTCATTGACGTTGTAGTGGCACCATATTTCCACATGGATTCACTATTGATAACATGTAGACTTTTATAGATAATAACAATTAATGTATGTTCATTGTCCCTTTGGTGTATAATGTATGACGTTATAATTATAGCCATTAAGCTTCAACGTAGATACAATGTGTTTGTGTGTGTGTGTCTTCTTGATGTTTTACATGCTTCATCATACACTACATATCGTGTTTACCCTTTACATTTTGTTTTGAGGATAAAATGGTTAAACGGTTTGAAATTCCCTCTTTATTAAGTAACACCCCATTCTTAACATAACATCAATTACAAACCCCAATGCAATTGAATAAACTAATCAAAGCATATGGTCCTCCCGGGATTCGAACTCGGGATACCATAGTGCCAGTTATTTTTATATTGCCTTGACAATATTAACTCACTTTTCCCTCAGGGTGAATGAGATAGGAAAATTCTAAGTAGTGGTATAAATCCTTAAAAGAAACATCATAAACCCTTCTGTAGTTGAATTCATCTATAATATGTTAAGTATATAGGGGATTATAGGTAATAACACAACACATTAATTATTGGATAAGTGATAATAAGTATAAACGTACAGGTATATAAGTACAGATATAAGATAAGGCTTGTAATAAAAGCCTTAGGAGCAAGGTGATATATGACTTGTGTGATCTAATATATCTAGGGGATATAGGAGCTTGGCTATAGAGGATGAGTCTGAGTCTAGAGTCTAGAGGGAGTAAAGAGCTCTGACTCTCTCTGGCTGAGGTCTGTTGAAGTCTAACTGAAGATGCCTGAGTAAGAAGGCATCGACTGGGTTCAAGGATGCTGAAGCAACACAGCATCAACTCAGCATTCTGGTATGACGTAGGACCGGATAAATACCTTATACAGTTTACATTTACAGAGGAAATGGGTGTTGATTTAAGTGGAAGTAACAACAAATATATTATATGTTAAAGAGATAGATAAAGTTATAGGGAGTTCAATAAATGAAGAATGTTTAATAAGAATGTTGAGAGTTTAAAAGTTACAGGGATAAAGGCATATAAACAGTGAGATATATGTATAGCAATATATATGCAGGGCTTATAATGTCATACTACATTCGCCGGGGGGTAAAAGAATTGATCTCACCATGATCAACTATAGTAAAAAAAAAATGACTAGTCTGTTGACACATCACAAGGTATCAAAATTGTCCATTAGACCTAGATCAAGGGTGTGAGCTACCAACAAATTAGAATAAAGGTTTATGTTAAATAATATAAATATATAGTTGAGTATAAGGAGAAGATTACAACTGCTATATATAACACATGGCAGGTGTAAACTTATATAGTAATATAATATAACAACTGACAGTGGAAAGAAATAATACCCTAAGCTGTTCCACTGACGATATAAATATATATACATATAAAGAAATATATCCAAAACAAAAAGAACTTAAAGTGCTCTATTCCTCGCGTGGGCTTCAAGAGCAGCAATGCGAAGAATCAGGCGAGAAAGAGCAACCCAAGAGACACCTAGGATGATGATGATAATGAGCATAGGAGTACCAATCGCTGGGATGGCAATGTAAGGGTGATAGTATTTAACAAAATCCATAGGTAGAATTAACTTGTTGATCAATTGAAGGGTTTTTAAATCAGGTGAGTTGATGTGAAGTTTAGATATATTAGCTGAGATATTTGGGAGAGTGAGAAACATATCGTTCACGTTGTATAGTTGATAGAGTTCAGTAAGGTGGTAATTTGTGGGGTAAATGGTTACCTTGGAAGAGGTGATAGAGCAAGTGTCAGGGATAATGATGAGACCAGAAATTACCTGATCAGAAGATGGAATATCATTCTGACAGGAGATGGAGATGGTAGTGTCAGAAGGGAAATAAAGGTGATGAGAGTGAGACACATGAGCATGATAGAAGGGTTTCTTAGCAACTTCCTTGAACTGGCAATGTTCTATAATGGAATTATTGTGAATCAAGGCACTAGCACAGCCGTCAGCATGGAAGGGGATTAACTTGAGAGTAAAGGCTGGGCAAATGGCCTGGGATATAATAGGGGAGTGACAGAGAGTAGAGAATGAATAATCATCCAACCAGGCGTGGTGATTCTCGGAAGTGGAGATGAACAAGTTGCTGAAGGAGTTGTCCAGAGAAACTAATTGATTGTTGAGAAAAAAGGGGAAAGGAGTGATCATGTAATGGGCAAAAGAAATGGATGATGCAAATGGAATAATAAGCATATATTCATAGTTATACATGTGGACATCTATATATCCATATAATAGTTCAATTTGGTCAAGTGGGAACACTGGTAAAAGGCGGAAGTCATTGCCGGCCTGAGTGATGATTTTCCTCAGACTACTCAAGGGAAGAAGATCTGAGCTCACTATACCGTGTTCAGCATCGTTGAGGGCGTTTAAGAGTCTACTAAAGTCTGACTCTAATTTCATAGAGATAAAATAAATGTTGTCAAGTTGGGTAGAGATTTCTAGAATGTTTTCAAGAAATGAGGCAATATCAGAGAGTTCATTAATGGTAGATTCCGCTTTACTCATGAGAGATTGTAAGTCGTTAACATGAGTAGAGATTTCATTAATAGTGTCTATTTGGATCTCCACTAACTTTTCTTGGCTTCTGAGGGTATTTTCTACTTCACCGATTTTATCAGCGATGGCGTTCACTTGGTCTTCAGTAGCTGTCCCGAAGAGAGAAGACAACAGGTAACCTCCTGCATCAATAAGTCCTCTCTTGTTTCTAAGTCTAGCTCGTTTGGATTCTGACCTTGGTTTGACCGGATTTTTAGAGGCTATTTGAATGAACAAGTAATCTAAGGTGTTTTTCACCACATTAGTTCTCCAAAGTAACTGAGTTAGAGTTGCGTTGTGATTGCTATGTTTGATGTTTGAGTGATTCAGAAACACTGTCAAAATAGAATCTGAACTTCTTAAGGCATTGATAGCTTTCGCCAAGGTCGGGGCCATAACACTCAGGTCGACGTTGGTGAATTTTACTGCCATAACATCCGAAACCAAGGTCATCCTACCTGTAGGACTAACTACCGCGCCATTCGAATGGATGGCAAAGGTGCCCATCAGGTGGACAATCAAGACAATCAAAAGAATCGGCCCACACCTTCCCTTGGTCATCCTGGGGGTTAAAAGGAGTATAAAAATAACAGTAAATATTATAGAGGAGTAAAAAAAAATATAACTTGGGAGTGTAAATAATAATTGGAGTTTGAGATTTAAAGGAGTAAAATTTGAGTAAAAAATTGAGATAAATGTGAACGCTATGAATAATGCGGACACAAGGAGTAATGTGAACACAGGGAGTAAAGTGAACACAAGGAGCAATGCGAACGCTTTTAGATAATGCGAACGCTGGGAGTAGCCACATCTAAAACATGAAATATGAGATATCTATGCAAAAATAAATAATGGACAACAATTTGGCCAAGAGTACACTAAATATATTCACAAGATAAATACATAGTTAAATAGATATATAGGCAAACTTGGTGTATTATGAGTAGAAGATATTTGGTTTAATATTATTCTGAAATAGAAGTTGAGTTATAGAAGTATAATCCACTAGAACATTGTTTACACTCCTAGTTCTAAGATTATAATCATGGGTCGGGGCTTGTAGGATTTTATCAGGGGATTGGTGGATGGGTATGATATCTTTGTCCATATTTTCTTGGACACAGTTTAAGTTTCTGTGCACTAATTTGAGGTGGTTAATGCTACTCCTGGATTCTTTACCTTTCTCCAGATGTCTAATGACTGCAATGTTGTGGCGGAATACTGATCACACGATAGGGGCCTTCGAACAGAGGGTCTAGTTTATCAGCCCTGTCGTGAATTCTTGAGAACACAATGTCTCCAGGTTTCAGTTTTTGTTGTCTATTAGATTTGTGATTGCTTTTTATCATTTGTTCGTTGGTTAAGGTTAGTTTATTCATGACTTGTTTATGAATTTTTTTAAAGGTGTTTATATGATGAGTTACGAAATCCTGAGTATATATGGGTTTAATCTGTTCATTGAGCATGTGGGGTAGGTGTTTGTCTTCTCCAAAGACGATGAAATGAGGGGATTCACCTGTGGAGATATTAGGCAGAGAATTCATAGTGCATTCCACAAAGGGGATAAATTCGTCCCAAATTTCATGATCCCTGTCAAGACAAATGTTTTTCAATTCATGGAGTATTTTACGGTTAGCTCTCTCAACTAGGCCGTTACTCTGTGGTGAGTAAGGGGCAACCCTGATGTGCTCTATCCCGTACTCATCACACATCTTAGACATAGTCTCGTTCACAAACTCCCCGCCATTATCTGAAAGAATAAATTTAGGTGAGGGGGTATTTGCAAATCACGTTATTTACAAGAGTTTTAACGATTAGTATTGGCTTCCTTATCAGGTATGGGAGAGAGAATGGAGTACCTAGAGAAATGATCCGAGGCTACGAGGAAGATAATTCATACCACTGTTAGTCTTAACAATTTTCAAAAGGTCTATGGCAATCAACTGGAAAGGTTTCTCTGGGACAGGATAAGTTATGATATTAGCTTGGGGTGTAAGCTTAGGGTTAATTCTGGCACAGTTCTCGCAAGCGTCTATGTGATTATCTATGTCAGATTTCATGGACTTCCAGTAGAATTGTTTTTGAGCAATGAGCATAGCCCTTTCTTTGCCAGGATGACCGACAAATTTAGAACCATGAAGATGAGGGAGGATTTCTGCAACTTTATTGATGGGTCCAACTAATTGCAGAATGTGCCTTTCAAGTTGCTGTTTGCCTTTGATTGAGTTGATTACGAAATAGCGTGTTATCAATTAGAGTGTAATCTTCTAGGTGTTGGTTAGTTTCATTATTCTCTAGAGCAAGAATGATCTCACACAACTTGGGATCACCTCTCTGAGCTGTGGACATGTCTTCATTAGCTAAAGTCATCGTGTTTAAATGTGCACAAAGTACCGGATTACGAGAGAGAGCATCCGCTACGACATTTTTGTGACCTTTAATGTAGAGTATCCTAGGGTTGAAACTTTGTAATATGTACTTCCACCTTGCGCGTCTACCAGACATATTATTGTTGTCAACAGATCAACTAGAGGCTTGTGATCCGTCCACACCTCAATGTCATAGTTAAGGATTTTGTCTTTGAATGTCTGTAGAGCCCAGATAAGACCGGCTCCTTCAATGTCAGTGACACAGTAATTTTTCTCGGCAGGTTTAAGAGTCCTGCTGGCAAAGGCTAAAGGTTGAAATTTATCGCGGCTGTCTTTTTGCATTAAACAAGCTCCAATACCGCTATAGGACGCGTCGGTGTGGATAATAAAAGGTTGAGTATAGTCGGGGTAAGACAGGCAAGGAGGATTACACAGGTGATGCTTCAACTCGTCAAATGATGTTTGTTCGGATTCTTTCCAATCAAATTCAGCGTCCTTTTTTAACAGTTTGAAAAGGGGACTGGCTTTTTCCGAAAATTTGGAGATGAAACTACGGTAGTACCCGGCTAGGCCAAGGAATTGGCGGAGTTGTGTCACATTTTCAGGTTGGGGAAATTCATGTATAGCTTTAGTGATATCGGTCTTTGTTCTGATGCCATCTGCAGAAAGTTCATGACCGAGAAATTCAACACTACGTTTTAAGAATTTACACTTTTTTAATTTACCTTTAAACCTGCATCCTTTAGTTTTTGAAAGATCTTTCCTAGGCTTTCAAGGTGAGATTTGATATCAGGCGACATTATAATGATGTCATCTATGTAGATTTGGATATCTTTGCCCAAATGGCCTGCAAGAATGTGACACATGAGCCGTTGGAAAAAGGCTGGACTAGTTTTTAACCCTTGAGGGAGTCTATTGAACTCGTAAGTACCACTGGGAGTGCTGAAAGCTGTGTACTTACGGGAATCATCGTCCAACTTTATCTGATGAAAACCACTACCTAAATCAATGGTAGAGAAGATTTTGTTTTTAGAGTTCAAATTACTCATAACTTCATTGATGGAGGGCATATAAAATTTCTCCTCAATGATAGAGTCATTTAACTTCCTGAAGTCCACCACTAATCTCCACTCGTTGGGGTTCCGCTTAGGCACTAGGAATATAGGGCTCCTCCAACGACTGGATGAGGGAGAGACTACTTGTTGGTCTAACATAGCCTTGACTTGAGATTCTACCTGTTCTCTCTGAGCGTGAGCTAACCTATAAGAAGGACAGTATATGGGGTTAGTCTCCGAGTTGCGTAATATGATCTTGTGTTGAAGCACATCACAAAACCCAAGATCTTCATTATGTAACATAACTGCCTCTTTATACGTACACAACAAACTCACAAGATTCTCAGTGTAGTCCTCAAAATCAAGATCATTAATTAGAGATTTTATTTGTGACCTAGTCTCTGATTCATCCTTGCAAATAGCTGCGTTAATGACAAGGTCTTTACTAACTGGTAAGCTTTGGTCGTTAAAAATAAAAGGGAAAACTTCTGCTTCCATAATCTTGGTACCACTTTTAATACTAAGTATGTTATCTGAGTAATTGAGAATTAAAGTTTCAAAATATTCATTCTTGCACTCATGAAGGGCTGGAGTGGTTATAAGACCCTTTATGGAGGTAGTGTCTGGAAGAGTGATGATGCTGTATTTGTGATAATTAGCTGGTAATTGATTGACATAAGTTTCTACCTTCATAGATGATTTTGGTTGAATAGTTACATCATCCTGCAAAATTACGTCAGCTGTAAGGGCATGGTCAGCTATCAGATCACCTATAGATACCTCAGTGTATTGATAGCTAGGAGTGGGGGCATCAGGGTTTTTTTTTAGTGACCTCTTGAGTGACCGAAAAGGGACTGGATTTTACAGTAGTTTTGAAACTGAATTTTCTTTTGGGTCTAGGTTTAGTGTGAATGAATGCCTGTTTTGGGTGGTTGGTGGTACTTTTGACAGAGGTTTCACTACTGCGTGTGCATTCGATGGTGTCGCCTTTTAAACCACCGATCATAACTTGGTCCATATGGGTGAAAATTATGATTTTGAGCATATTCATACTAACAAACCCTAGGAGCAAGTCGGCATTTATGGGGAGTTTGTTAATGACATAGAATGGCAGGGGTGTTGCTAATTCTTCGGTGATCTTGATAGGTAGATAAACCTTAGATAATGTCTCTAATGAATTGTCACTGACTGATTTTATATTGACATCAGGGTAAGATTGACTGAATTGATTATTAGAATTTATAAGATTAAATTTGTTGAGACTTATAAGATTCACTGGGGAGCCTGTGTCTAAAAAGAGATTTAGATTATGCTCTTCGCATTTAGCGGGTAAAAGCAAGGAAGATTTATCAAGACAACCTATTTCGACAGATTTGAGGGGTCGAGTTTGGGTGGCATTGTTGGTCCGCCCAGCACAGTTTGGAGGTATAGTACCGTGCTGGGCGTCTATTCTTCCCCCGAACTGGTTGATTTTGTCTTGACTGAAGCGGCCGTTTTGGTGTTTCCTGGTGTGGCCGTTTTGGTGTTTCCTGGTGTGGCCGTCCTAGTCTTTTCCCTAAGAGCTTTCATGTGAGTGCAGAACTTGGTCCAATGACCCTTAGATTTGCATTTGCGGCAAAATGGTTCTTTATGTGATGCCATCTCCTGTTCCTCTCTTACCTTGATGAGGCATTCAGGAGTTATATGACCCTGGTTACCGCAATAATAACAGGTGACATTACTGTTAAAGTTCGTCGGAGATTTGTGTGGGTTGGAGTTAGATTTGGAAGAAAGATAGGGTGTCTTGTGCGAGTAATGAGGTTTAGGTTTCTGTGAGTGGTCGAAAGGTTTTGAGTGAGCATTGTAGTGTTTGGCGTGATTGGGGGAGGTTGAGTGATTGTGAATAGCAGCTACAACACCTTGGGGTTTTGAGGGATTGGTCAGGAATTGGATTTTGTGGTCTAGACCATTCTCTTTACATTTGGCATGGGACAGTTTGAGAGAAATCTACCAGTGTGTCGTTAGGGGTGAATGGAATAGATTGTATTAATCCCGTTATGGATTCAGGAAGGAGGTTTGATACCATCATGTAACCAACAAACTTGGCCACTTGTTTGATATTCATGTATTCCCCACCGCCGTGCTTGAGTGTCCAGTCCTTATCCTTCAATTCATGTCTAAGTGATTTGGTCATGGTGGAAGCTGTGGCAACAATCCTATCGACTGGGGTATTAGATATTTCTGGTGGTTCTTTAATTCATTAGCAATTCTGTGAGTAGCTGAGAATGTACCTGCCATCTGTATGCCATATCTTTGAATGAACATACTTTTCAGTTCCTCGTAAGAGCAGTCTTCTGTTTTGTCTGACTCTAGAAGGAGCTGAGCTGAGTTGGAATCACTTTGTGTATTCTAGCTTTGAAAATTTGCACTTGGTGTTATCATTTTGACCGGCACCTCTCATGGCAATTTCGCCGTCTACATCCTGTATGAAAGCATGAACAGAATAATTCTTGAGGGTGTTCCCAGAAAATAACCTAGGGGCGTTCTGATGGATGATTTCAAGGATATTTGGTTGGTAATGTGCTTGTTGAGGTTGGTAGGATATTGATAAAGGATGTGTTGGGTATTGTTCCGCTTCTTGTTTGATAGTAGGAAATTGCTGGTGACTGTGTATGTTAGGAGGGAGACCCTGTTGTTGTTGAGGAGGTGAAAGATATTGCTGTTGGCATACATGGGAATTTGATGTGAGAGACCCTGTTGTTGTTGAGGAGGTTGAAAGATATTGCTGTTGGCATACAACCTTGGTTTAGGGTCAGAGGGTTGAAAATCCCAAAATCCTTCAGAATGAGCTGTAGCACCAATCGTAGGTGACACCACAGGTCTGTCCCTGGGAGTTGAGCCATCATCCCAAGTAGTATTCCAGCTAGAAGCTGAATGCATAGGAGGGGCTGTGTTTTGTTTGTTTGAATAAGTGATGTTGAAAGATGTATTTGAGTTCTGAGGTTGAGAAAATGATACACGTCTATTATCATTAACTCTAGATGGCAGAGTAAATAAGTGTTCTGTGGCCTCCGAATATTGTGTAAGTGGGGGTTGATCAGGTGGAGGGAGGGTAGGTAAAGGTGGTGGTGGTGTTGTTGTTGGTGTTTGACTGTGTGCGTCAGCGGGTGAGTGTGTCAGTGGGTCATTTTGAGAATGTGATCTAGTAATCACACCTGCGGTATATGTGAACTCTAATGGTTGAGGCTTTGAAAACATGATCACTTAATCCTCTTAAACAATGCACTTTTAAGTAAAGTTAAGCACTCACATGATTCCTCTTAGAGAACGTTGTGTCAGTGTTGATCAGTTGGTCGTACGACAGGCAGGGGCGTTGTGTGTGTGTACGGATGTACACTCGTAGCGGCTAGTTGTGTGTGGTTGTTGCGGCTGGTCGAAATGTAAGGTATAATTAGGGATTTGTAATGTTGATAATTGTAGAGGGGTAGATTGGGGAAAAACTTAAGTATAGCCTTAATACGCTATTTGCAAGGTCGCCATATAATATGTTAAGTATATAGGGGATTATAGGTAATAACACAACACATTAATTATTGGATAAGTGATAATAAGTATAAACGTACAGGTATATAAGTACAGATATAAGATAAGGCTTGTAATAAAAGCCTTAGGAGCAAGGTGATATATGACTTGTGTGAATCTAATTATATCTAGGGGATATAGGAGCTTGGCTATAGAGGGATGAGTCTTAGTCTAGAGTCTAGAGGGGGTAAAAAGCCCTGACCCCCTCTGGCTGAGGTCTGTTGAAGTTTAACTGAAGATGCCTGAGTAAGAAGGCATCGACTGGGTTCAAGGATGCTGAAGCAACACAGCATCAACTCAGCATTCTGGTATGACGTAGGACCGGATAAATACCCTTATACAGTTTTACATTTACAGAGGAAATGGGTGTTGATTTAAGTGGAAGTAACAACAAATATATTATATGTTAAGAGATAGATAAAGTTATAGGGAGTTCAATAAATGAAGAATGTTTAATAAGAATGTTGAGAGTTTAAAAGTTACAGGGATAAAGGCATATAAGCAGTGAGATATATGTATAGCAATATATATGCAGGGCTTATAATGTCATACTACACATCTTCCCGTGGCGATGCATTAAACATGAAGGTTTGTGTTTTGTTTGTTATATTCAACTCATTGCTACGGGAAGATGAAGAAAACTATACTGTGTCTTTTATAATATTATATCGTGATACAGTACTGCATTCTACGATACTCATACTTTTAGCCTATCGATTTCCTTATAAAAGGAAAAACAGGGTTAACTATGACAAGACACTAAAAATATTATGCCTTTAAGGCAGGGGTTCTTAACCTTTTTCGAATCACGGACCCCTTTGAGAATCTGTTGAAACCTATGGACCCCCTCCTAGGACAAACACAGATACAAAATGTTGCATTCAATGAACACTTATTGTATTGAAAATTGACTGCCTTATACACAGGGTGTCAATCCCCCCCCCCCCCCCCCCCCAACCCCCAAAAAAAAAAGTGTTATCGTTATATTTTTCCAATCTATTATCATTGTAGCGTGACTGAACATCGAAGCTGCGATCTCTAGGGGGGGTTTGGGGGCATGCCCTCCCCGGATTTTTTTTAGAAATTAGTATCTTAGATAGCATTTCCTGTCTCCTGAAGGCAGTCGAAATGGAAAATATTAGGGACAAAATACTGTGCAAAATTAGTATTTTTATTTGTTTTCCACATTTGTATTTATGTGTATAAAGGAGACAAAAGGCAGGTTGCCTGTAACGAGTGTCTCCCCCAAAGCCGAAGGAGTGACTGGGCCGAATTCAAGGGACGTTGGGGTCAAAATGCCTGGACACACTAAGTTTAAAGCAGTTAAAGTCATAGGATGAAGGAAAGATTGATTGAGGGAGAGAGTTCCAGAGTTTACTTATTGAGTAGAGAAAGACTGAGAATATTTCCATTGGAGAGCCTGGACAGAATAAGAGTGGGACTGTGATGAAAGGCAGGTGCCTCGCACTCGCTAGGAAGGGGGTATGCACTGAGGGAGCTCTGAAGAACACTGATTGTTGTAATAGCGATAGTAGAGTGAGAGAGATGCAACATTGCGGAGTGTAGAATGATATTGTGATGCAGCTATAGCTGGGTAGGCTTTTCGGCGACATTGGGGTGAAACAGTTAGCGGTAAGTATAAAAGAAAATATATATATATATATATGAAGTATAAATCCAATAGATATGCATGTGTATACCGCTTATATATGCTATTATCATAGTATATGGGACCAGGGAGGGCCTCTTATAGACCAAATATGGCGTGCTCTCCCTATCACCGCCCGAACAATACTGAAAAAAATTCCGTTAACACTAAATTATGACGGTTGTGTAATTTATTTGCTGGTGGATTCTACGTCGAAAATACAAGCAAACAATTCTATAAGCTACTTTACAGTAGTTTACACAAACACACCTTCACTAGTTGTGAGCTTCAGTAGGTCTGAGTCCGACTGAGTGACTCACTCAGTTTCCACTGCTGTAGCGATTCGGTATAAACACCTGATCGTTTCACGTCCAATACAGATTTTTAGTGGCCCTTCACGGACCCCCTGAAGCCTGTCCATGGACCCAGGTAAAAAAGCCTGCAAGTTTAAGAGGACAAAGCTAAAGCAAACTATGTCTGAAACATTGTTTTACTTAACATGACAATCATTAGGTTTTTGAAGTATCTGAAGATCTCTCGTGACATCCTATGCATATCCACACAGCTATCAATTCATATATAGCCACATATATATTCATAAACACTTCCATATAATATTTATACATCCAAACACATAATAATCTTACCGCTGAGATAATAAATACATCGAGACTATTACCATAGCGTAGACATTTTAGAGAATATGAAGAGTGTAGAAGTGAATGGAAACACAAACATACAAAGGCTAAATCATTTAGAAAGTGAGAAAAGGAAAGTCAGCATTAATACTGAGACACACGCGTTTTTTTCTGATCATATAATTTCAGATCATTTTATTTTTGACAGCATCGAAATTAAACTTCTAACAGTTTTAAGCCACGAACATATATTTACCTTCAGGTTATTTTTATAACCAGTGCAGACACCCAAAATGCTGCCTAGAAAAAAAAATGATATATAGAAATTTGCCAGAAAACGCTTGTGTGACCTTTCATTAGACAGAGACTGGACAACAGCCACATTTTGCGTCTTTGATATTACAAAACACAATCAGTACAGATTTTGTGTAGGCCAATATGTTTAATTAGAATACGTTGATGTTTAATATGAATATGTTTAACATGTAAGATATTTTACAATACTATATCAACTCAAACTTTTAGGTTAGGGTGAAAAGTTGTTCGATTTGTTTGTTGCAATGGATATTGTCTTTTCAACATAAACATAAACCTTTAATAATTTGCATAGGACCACAATGGGTGTATTTATCAAAGATAATAATACTGATCAGTAATCATAGAAGCTAAGAATACAAAACGAATAAATGCAAAATAGGCTAGCGTTTAACTACAGATGATCAATAGCTCATAAACTACATTAAGGAAACACATATGGAATTCAAAGTGCTGGCTGGTATCAATATTATTAGAGAGAGGAAAGAACACGAAGACATAGAATACGAAAGAAGTATTATAAAGGAACCATTGAATAGGAGAGAGAGAGAGAGAGAGAGAGAGAGAGGAGACGAGAGATTGAGAGAGAGAATGAGAGAGAGAGAGAGAGATGAGAGGAGAGAGAGAGAGAGAGAGAGGAGAGAGAGAGAGAGGCGAGGGGGGGGTAACCGAGCCG